>CAUYON010039240.1:0-50753 GCA_963573935.1 Arctocebus calabarensis | reverse complement strand
CTCACCTTGAGTGGTTTCTCACTTCATCTAAGTATTGAAAGGTAAATCAAAATATTTTTTATTCTTTAGTTTCAGTCAAATTCCTGGCATTTCTGCATTTGGGGGGTGTGGAAAAAAACGATCAGAACTTGGTAAACCATTATATAATGGTGAAGATTTAATGACACTTCAAATGGCATTAATTACTGGTCTAGAGACCAGGCAAGGTGACCCAGTGCTCTGGGAGGCCGAGGCAGGAGGATCTCTCGAGCTCGGTAGTTTGAGACCAGCCTGAGCAAGAGCAAGACCTCGTCTCTACTAAAAATAGAAAAACTAGCCCGGCATTGTGGTGGGCACCTGTAGTCCCAGCTACTCGGGAGGCTGAGGTCGGAGTTTGAGGTTGCTGTGAGCTATGATGCCACAGCATTCTACCCAGGGCAAAAGAATGAGACTCTGTCCCAAAAGAAAAGAAAGAAAGAAAATCACTAGTGAGAGAAAGAAGGTGCAAGCAGCAGTGAGAACACCCCGCAGTGGTGACCGTGGGGTCAGGGCCCTGCGGAGCTGAGCAGAGGTCCATGTCTCTGGGCAGGCAGGCAGGGGACGTGTCCTGGGGGAACAAGCCTTGGACTTTCCGGCTGTAGGACACACCCTTTAACAAGCAGGGTGTTGGGTTCAAGGGTGGCCCTGGAGGAATGTCAGTTAGCACCCCTGACCTGGCCCTGCCTGACAGCCAAAAGATCTCTCTCTGCTTCTGCAAGCTGCCCTAGGGAAGAGCATAAGACCCCCAGCTCTGGGCCTTGTTCCACCCAGGAGATGCCCTGGGAGTGACGCTGAGGCCCTCCTACAAGGCCACTCACCACACTGCCTGGCATTTTCTGCCCTGGCCTCTGAACACCAGCCTAGAGGCGCGGGGAGAGAGCCCGCCTGCTGCTCACAGCAGGATGCTACAGATCGCAGGTCAAAGAGGATTTTGCTGGGAGGTAAGGAGGTGACTTAACTGCCCTGAAAGCTAGGGGATTCACTCAGCCCAATGCCACACTGCTCTCACCTCACATTGAGTCCCCCCAAACCCAAACATCAAGGTAAAAAGTACGATCTTTATAAAAATCAAACAAGTGCTTTAAAAAATCCACGACAAGCAAAATTATCAAAATTTTAAATCAAGACCGACTCTGGCCTTGCAGAGGCCATCCCACACTCTCACAGCCCCAAGAGCTGTGACCTCCTGGCAGTCAGCACCGTTGTCATTAGATAGTCACTGCTGTGATGGGGACATCAGCTTCTGACCCCACGAGCAGGAGGGCTGCGTGCGTCACTGGTCTCCATGCACCTGGCACCTCGCTTAGAGCTGGGCACGTGGGACAGAGGTGCCCGGGAAACACCCCAGTGAGTGTCCTTAATGGAAGATCACCCTGAAAGCCATTCTCTGCCCAGATGTCAAGATAGATTTTGCCCCTCACCCTGGGGGAGTCCCCACCAGGCCTGATCACTGCTACCCTGTAAGCGCCTCCCCTCCTATAGGTAGATGCCAGACCTGGGTTCCAATGACCCCTTTTCCGTCATTTGTAAAAAGATATATTAACAGCCAGCCTAAGCAAGAGCAAGACTCTGTCTCTATTAAAAAAAAACAGAAAAAATAGCCAGTGTGGTGGAGGGTGCCTGCAGTCCCAGCTACTCAGGAGGCTGAGGCAGGAGGATCACTTGAGCCCAGGAGTTGGAGGTTGCTGTGAGCTATGGCGCCACAGCCCTCTACCCAGGGTGACGGAGTGAGAGTCTGTCTCACGAAAAGAAAATTATAGATATATTAAGTGCGGGGCCAACAGGACACAGCTGGGGAAGCATGACAATGAGGCCAGTCCTGGGACCGCGTGTGACTGGCTCCCTGGGCAGCTCCTGCCTGGCCTCCACCTCTCAGTGGGACCACTGCAAAGGGCCACAGGAGGGCATGTCCTGCCCTCTCCGGGCCCTTGGATGCCTGGGCGCCGCCCCTGGGGAGGCCGACGGAATCCACGCACACACTGGCCCTCCTGGCCACTCCTTCTCAGGGAACATGTCTATTTTGAGGAGGTTTAATTTGAGGCCGGTCGGAATCTCAGTGTATGGCTTTGCCTGAAACAGGCCCAAACGCAGGCAACCGCTAAATAAAAATCCCCAAATAGCCCTGCTCTATTTCTGCATTTGTGTGTGTTCTTTGAAAGAAAAAGAGAGGAAAAAAAAAAAAAACATTAAGAAATAGAAAATGTCTCCTTTTTCTTATCTGACCTTCCCAAGGCAAGAGGAAAAGAAGAGAGGGACGTCTGGGAGACTCGTGTGTGTGCGGCTGGGCCTGGGCCTGCTGGCAGCCTCCGTCCCACGCCAGGCCCAGACGTCCATGCACACCTGTCTTGCCCTCTGTGGCTTAGAGAGGCAGAAAGGCACAGCTTCCCACTCAGTGGTGGGAAAGAGGGGAGTACGGCAAGTTGTCACACTCGCTCCCCCTGCCCCACTGGGTGTGCAGCTGGAGAGGGCCCGTGCGCAGCCCAGCTCCTGCAGACCAGGCCGAGCGGACACTGGCCAGACTCACTGTTGACAGGAGGCAGAGGAGGAGGGAGAAGCCATGCTTGGTTCTGATTCTTTGTTACAAACTAACAAGCCCTGCCAGAGGGTCAGTCTCCCTTTCATAAAGGACATCGGGTGTCATTTTCCTGCTGGGAGCTCCATAAATCCCCCTGTCGCCTCCATATACAATTCAAAAAATTTAAAAAATAAAGGCCTCAAAATCGCCATTGCTGTCATGCTAAGCATTGCAAACTTGTGCTTGACCTTTTATTAATATTTTTCTAAACCAATATGTTTGGTGTGGTTGGTTTTTCTTTCTTACTTTCTTTCTTTTTTTTATTTTGCTAGAACACCCTAAGGAATTATGAAAAATACTTTTTTCTGTAGTTTATCCCATATGCACTTAATAGGCTCACAAATATAATACCATTATAAAAAAGAAAAACTGCCAACTCTGCTAAAAAAATTGTCATAACACTAAATTATTATATAAATATAAAAGGAGTGTGTCTGTAAAATATTCACTCAGTGAACATCCCAAGGTGATGGTTTTGCTATGTTGTTTTTATTCCTGAGAGATCCATAACGCATTTGGGTCTGCCACATGTCACCACATGAATCAGGCAGCTAATGCATGAGCGTTTTAGAAGCAGGGATGTCTTCCCAATAGAATGTGCTATAAAAAAATGTAGAGATCGGCTGCTTTGTCTGATAGGCATAATTTAATGTCTTGCTTATAATACTGCATCTTAAGGAAAAATACACACTGTCCTATGTAGTTATTTACAATATATTGCTAAGTCTATGCAAATATGTTCCCTGAGCCCAGGATTATATAGCAAAGGTCAACAATGTTTGAAATATTTTGAAGCATATTCCCAATATGCTTAATGTATGGTGCTAATGTCCAATATATGCACATATATCTTAATATATTTCCAGATATTTCTGTTCATTGTTCTGTCCACAGCTTCCCACGGAATACTATTAGAGGAACGTTTTCTTCTGAAGGAAGCCAAACATTGCCTATCCATCTTGGAAAAATTTATTAAGCTGGCTAATTACACGGCCCTTAATATTGCATTAGGGTGGAGGGTGCTCAATGCCGCTGCGGAAGAGAGAAAGCTAAAAGCCAGTTCAATAACACTGAAACCAGAGGCTGAATACATGCAGAAATGAGTACACACCTATGTGATCTCATCTTTTTGTCACAGATTTCCAAACCAGGCAGTCACACATAGGCATCGCACGCACATATGTGTGCTCACAGACACGTGCACACGCACACATACGTGCCAGCAATTTGCTGTGCACAGGACCAGCATTGCAAACCACCCAGTCTAGTTCCTCCTTCCAAATATCGCAGATTTTAGCCGGGCACGGTGGCTCACGCCTGTCATCCCAGCACTCTGGGAGCCCAAGGCAGGTGGATCACTTGAGCTCAGGAGTTCAAGACCAGCCTGAGCAAGAGCAAGACACTCTGTCTCTACTAAAAATAGGAAAAATCAGCCAGATGTGGTGGTGGGTGCCTGTAGTCCTAGCTACTCAGGAGGCTGAAGCAAGAGGGTCATTTGAACCGAAGAGTCTGAGGCTGCTGTGAGCTAGGCTGATACCATGGCACTCGAGCTCAGGTGACAGAGCAAGGCTCTCTCTCAAAAATAAATAAATAAATAAATCTTGCTCCCATTTCTCTGGGGGGCATTTTGCAATCACGTGTGTTCCATTCAGCTCACTGCCTTAAGAAATAAAAAGGTGCAATTAATTGCACAAGGGTCAGAAACAGGGCTGTGAAAACCAGACCTCCTATGTCCAAGCCGCGTCCGCACGAGATGGTAAAAGAGATACTTGTTTACGTGAAAGGCATCCGACAGCTTAGTCCTCAGTTCTGTCCCCTTCTCATTCTCCAATTGCTGGTTGTACCAGCTTAAGAAGAGGACACACTATCACCCCCAAACCAAGACAAGGAGCTGATGGCATCCGAGGGAAGCCAATTCCAGGAAGAGAGTCTCACCCCTAGAGAGGGGACCAGACTGGAATGGGACACTGGCTTTTCACGACCCAGCTGCTCCTACAGTGTGTAGCTGTCACAGACTCGGGGCCACAGTCCACTCTGGCAGCTGCAAAACACCCTGGTCTTTAGGGTCCCCCAAACTAACCCCAAGGCAAAATCCTTCCAACTTACCCATCTTTTAACACACTACAAAAATCTCCTGTTTTCACAGACTGTGAATGTACTATGTCCCAATGGGAGGGCCATGGAACCTGGGCCTTTTATTAGACTCCGTTCCATAGCATCACTCCGGCCAGGCACACATTTCCACACCCTGGGAAGAATGAAAGAGTTGCCATGGCAAGTGCCTAGAGAGGTGTGTAAGTCAGGATAGGGTAGGCATATGCTGCTGTAACAAACAAGCTGAGAACTTCCAAAAGAGGCAAGGCTGGGAAATCAGCTTTGGGAAATCAATGATGGTTTTCGTCCCCATTGCCAGCACAAATGAGATGTTTATTGAGGGCCTTCAAGAAACAGAGCTAGGAGAGACATCACAGACACACAATACAAGTGTCCTCAGGTCAAGGTCAACTCTCCTTTCTGTTGAGGAGGAAACGTCATTGTCAGAAACTGCTCCAGATGACCTTCTTGCTGGAGTCTGCCCACCGACCCCAGTGATGCTCCCACGCGTATGGGGGAGACGGGAAGAGGAGAGAATACACACACACACATACTCTGAAGACAGCCCCTATTTCCTCCCAAACCTGAAACTGTTTTGTGAAGCATTCCAGAAGATTTTGAGGAAGGGTTTTCACCAGGGCCAAGAGAGCTATGAACATCTTTTTTTTTTCTCCCACTGGAAACTCAGTAGTATATAAGAGAAAGCAAATGTTAAATCATTTAAAGAGAGCTATTTTTCATAGTTTCCAGTACATAAATGTGTTTCAGTACATGTTATTGTAAAATAGTGTTTCTACTTACGTTCTTATACATCTGTTGTTGTGTTTACTCATCCTTTAGTTCTGACTTTTACAAATAGCAATAAATCTATTTTTTAATCCCCTCTCCTGATGACTGATTATTCATTGCTAAAAGGGATGGAGGGGGAGGTCCCTGTGAGGAGTGATCCACCCTCCAGAACAGGCTCTTCTTTATAAGATAAACAGGGTCCAGAGAGATTCCTCTTTTGTCCTGGGTAGTTTATGCAAACTAAATAAAGGCTTGGTGGCAGCTCAAATAAATATAAATTACCCTCCAGCGGAAACTCCAACTACTCATTACAGTCAATTTCAGCAAGGAGGAGTCAATGGTGACATCTCCACAAATAATACAATTCATTTCTACATTGTATCCCTAATATGAAGATCACAAGTGGCTTCTTGGAGAGTCAGTCATGGCTGAACTAAACCAAGGCAGATGGGAAAAGCTAAGAGGTAGAAAAATGAGGAAGACCAATGTCATTTCCAAACCCTGGGAAGAATGAAAGATTTGCCATGGCAAGTGCCTAGAGAGGTGTATAAGTCAGGATAGGGTAGGCATATGCTGCTATAACAAACAATCCTTGAATCTCAGGAGTTTAACACCAATGTTAATTTCTTGCTTTCATGAAACCTGCAAAGAGTCTGGGAGACTCACAGAGACAGCTGTCTTACATTCCTTGTGTCTCAAAGATCAGGATAGACTTGATCTCAACAGAAGTCCTTTGTGCCTGCTAGGACAGAGGAAGTGAGAGAGAGAGAGACATGGTTAGTCACACATAGACTTTTCTATGCTTTTGCCTGGAAGCAGGCTTTTGACCAGATCAAGGCTCACCCTCCTATTTGCAAAGGAGCTAAGAAACTTTGTAGAACAGATGGGAATATTTGGTGAACATCATTCTCTGCTACAGCTGACAGACCATTTCACCAAGAGTCAATAATGGCACAGCCAGACAGAAAAATAAGACAGGCCCCAATCAAAATACATAATAAAGAATCCTCTAAACACTTTCCCCAAACTGTGTTGTACAGTGTTTGGTTCCTGTGCTTGAAACTAAACTGTGCTTCAGTTGGATTCCTTGGGCTAAGCAACAGAGCAAACAATTTCTTCACCTGTAAGATGGGGGCACCAATGTGATACAACATCTCTGGGTCACATATGGGGGTAACCATATGCCAGGTTACCATGAATCTAAGACACTACATCTGAGAACCACACTCTATGTTGGTGGAAATAACAACCACATCTATTTGGCCAGCATTTCAGCATGTTGGGACAGGGATGCTCTGGTTCAGGGACTAAAATTACAGTACCCACTGTATCAACCAAATGGGGACATCTATCCAGTTCTATCTGATGTCAGGCTGGTTGCTTTGAAAAAAATCACATCTTTTTTTAGTGCCTTTCAAATTCATATTTGCTTGAACATGTCTGCTAGAAATGCATACTTCTCTAATTTATGCCTGCTGGGTTCTTACCCTAAACTACTGGCTAGAATTTTGTAATGATTTTTTTAAGATACAGGGTCTTATTTTCTTGCCCAGGCTGGAGGACTTTTTTTAAGGTTTCTATGCCCAGGCGTTTCCAAGGTGGGATTCCCTACTAAGTACCCTTAGCTCATGGTCAATTTTGTTTATTTTCCCGCACTCAAAAGTGAATTCCAGTAGACACATGAGAGGGCCATGGGATCTGATTGTTTTTCCAATGGTGGAATGCTGATTTTCTTGTTTTTTGGTTGGCCACATTTTGCAAACTATTCTTCATAAAAGTTTCATGATACATCATCTCCGGGTCACATTTGAAAAGACCAATTGCCTGGGAGGCCAAGGTAGGTAGATCACTTGAGCTCAAGAATTTGAGACCAGCCTGAGCAAGAGCAAGACCCTATCTCTGCTAAAAATAGTAAAATTAGCTGAGCATTGTGGCAGGCACTTGTAGTCCCAGCTACTTTGGAGGCTGAGGCAAGAGAATCAGGAGCCCAAGAGTTTGAGGTTGTGTGAGCTGTGATGACACAGCTCTCTACCCAGGCTGACAGAGTGAGACTCTGTCTCAAAAACAAATAAAAAGAAAAGAAAACAAGAAAAGCACATTGCAAATAAAACCACCTTGAGGCATGATAAAAGGAAAAGAATGAGATGAAACCCTTCTTGCTAGGTTCCCATGGAGATGGCATGGCCTGGTGGAGTAGAAGAATCTCAGCTTTGAACTTCAACCTCAACTCAACTCTGCCATTTGCACCCTTGACCCTGAGCAGATGGCATCATCTTTGGGTTTCTCCTGGCAGGATAGGAGGGTAATCTGGGGCAGATTTCATAAGACAACATGCTAAGAACTGTGGCTTGATGGGTGCTGAGCACTCAATGACATCTAGTATTTTTTTTTTTTTTTTGAGACAGAGTCTCACTATGTTACCCTGGCTACAGTACTGTGGTGTCATAGCTCACAGCAACCTCAAATTCCTGGGTTGAATTCCTTTTGCCTCAGCCTCCCAAGTAGCTGAGATTAAAGGTGCCCACCTCAATACCTGGCTAGTTTACCTACTTTTAGTAGAGATGGGTCTCACTCTTGCTCTGGCTGGTCTTGAACTCCTAAAATTGGGTGATTCTCCTGCCTCAGCCTCCCAGAGTACTAAGATTACAGGTGTGAGCCACCACATGTGGCCTGAAGTCTAGTTCTCTTACTCAGGTTCCTGGTGACACACTCATGATTGGGCACCCAAAGCGTGACAGGACTATGCCCATGTAGGTGTCCTGGGCAAAGTAATGCTAGTGTTTATATATGCAGCCTCTTTATAACTTTCTGTTGAAACAATGGAGCCATTTCCACAAAGGAGTCCACACCACCCTCATCATGGCTTGAACTGTGCCCTATGACACGGACAATCAATTGTGCAATTTCCTTACCCAAGTGAAAATGTGGCCCTTACTAGTGCAAATGAAGGCCCTTCCTTCAACACTATGGCAGGTGACCCCGGCAGCACAATTGGAATTCTTGAAATCATAGATTCACTCTCCGAACACACCAACCAATGCCCCAGTTCAGCTTTCCTAACCAATGTATTGGCTATATTTGCCCAAATTACAAAAACACAAAGATAAAATAATTAGAAATGCTAATTTTTCACGGAACATCTGGCGAGCAAGGCCTATATTTCGCGAGCAGTTTTCACGTTATACTTTTGTGCTTTCCTAAAGTAATTTAGCCTACTAATTTTCTATAATTACCTGAATGCTCTTAGCTTCCGCTGGTCAGATGAGTTCTGAGACACTTATATAACCGGCATTAAAAAGATGCATTTAACACCTCAGATTGTTAAAGTAACAAAGACTATAGAATCCGGAGGTTATTGTATTCTCCCAAAAGTACTTAAATAATAGCCTAAAATCTGAAGAATTACTTTAATACTTCAATAAAAATAACCCAATTCAAAACATTTTCAAGGAAACAGAGTTCTTTGCTCTAGGCTACCGAGTAATGGCTGAGAGAAAGTATATAGCCTGTCACTTCTGATTAGAGAACTGTGCCTCTGTGCTTTGAATGAGGGGCATGTCTGGTAATAGGAAGTGCAGATATTAAAGTTAATAAAATAATGTGGAATACGATATATATGAAACTTGACCAAGTAGGAGCAGAGAATGTAACATACATTACCCTGCTCAGTCAACTCCTGTGGCCCAGCATCTAATGACAAGCTTAATTTCTGTTTCCAATGAGAGTACAGCTAAAAATACAATTTCCAGATTAGAAAAATATTTTATCCGAGTCCCTAACAAATGTAACCAAGAGTGGCTGGCATATCTGCACGGGTGCCCAGCAACCACGAGAGGGAATTACTAGGATTGCAAACTGCTCAGCCTGAAAAGTCTGCACAAAACCCCATCATCTTTGAGGTCATTATAAATAATTAGTTGCAAACGCGGCGACGTTGAGGCTTCACAACTGGAAAAGGACAAGGGTGGGTCCATTTCTCTCCTGCCCTGAGAGGCTCTCAGCTCCCTCCTGGCACAATTAGGCCTCCCCAAACAGCTCAGCATCCATCGGGGCCCCTGCGCACCCATTATTACCTCTTTAATCTAAAAAAAAAAACCAACGCCAACTGTAATGGTTTTGTTTTTCGATACATTAACCTTCAACTTGTATTTTCACTATTAAATAACCAGCTTGAGAACCTCCTAGAATTTTTTTTTTTCCTCCCAGGCACCTACAGGAAACCATGCAAGTACCCATGATGTGACCCTCTTCAGGGATTTAAAAGCAATTCAATGAGCTAATCTCAGTAAACCCAGAATTAAAGTTCTTGTTCCATATTTCACTTTCAAAATATTTAGAACTTTGACAGATATGACATTATGTTTTCATTAAAACAGCTGATTTCAAAATGCTGCACTGTGCAGAAACGCCATAAACAGTTTATGATAGACTGCCACGCTCTTAATTAAAACAATAAATCCAACACACAATATTTGCGCAGCCTCTCGTCTGACCTTTGCCTCCTGCTACCCACCACCAAGCCGCGGCTGCATTCCCAACGCCAGACGTGGAAGGTTTTAAAACATGATCTGAAAGGCACTAAAGATAAAATAAGAGAAAACGTACCATTAGTCTTCGCTGTTATGATTAATTCAGTTCATATTTTACAATCTGGTTATGGAGTAAAACTGTAGACTTTACATCAAGTATTTGCCATTCACTCTACCTAATGTATAAAAATGCTTGATATTTTAGAAAATGGCACTGAGCTAATTCACCACAACCCCGTGAAGGACAGGAATTGAAATAATAAAAACAGAAGAGTGATTCGCGATCCATCCGAAGTGACGACGGAACTCACTCGCGGGATGGTCAGCCACGGACGATAAATATGCCAATTGCAGCCCCGCCTCACCACGCCACTCTCATCTCTGTGCTGCTAGATTTCAGATTAAAATATTCCCCAAAGCTCTCACATGGGCTCCCAGTGCAGGCAGCAAGGGCGTTAATTACCAAGCAGTAATGACAGTAAATTTGTTGCACAGAACGGAAGTCACCACGCTAACCTTGGGCCCCACCAGCTCCAGGGGTAGAAACTCTTCTGGTTTTCATCTGCTTGCATCCCTGGGAGAGAGAGAGAGAAAGCCCTGGGCTGGTGGGGGACCCATTCTGCAGCCTCTTACTGGATGGATGGATGGACAGACGGACAGCAACTAGGCTCCAGAACAAAATGGCCCCAATGTAGGCCTGTAGTCATAGCTACTCAGGAGGCTAAAGCAGGATGATCACTTGAGCCCAAGAGTTCAAGGCTGCAGTGAAGTATGACTACACTATTGTATCACTCCAGCCTGGGCAATAGAGTGAGACCCGGGGAGGGGAGGGAAGAGCCCTGGCTGTTTGGGGGAAACAGACTTCCTACAGGAAGGAGAAGCAGCTTCCAGGCACCTCGTGATGCCTGCAGGAGGGAGCCCTGCCTAGCGTCTCTCCATCACACCTAACGTGAGCACCTGTCCCAGGCCCTCCCTCCAGCCCTTGCCTCACTTCCATTTCTTGTCTCTCCAACCCTCCATCCCCATCCACTCCATGTTCATATGACAAACTCACACGCAACACAGACACACACAGAGCTGAGGACGGCAGAGCCTCTCAGGCTGGAGCACCAGAGGGTGACAACTGGCTGCCCCACCCCACCCCCTGGACCCCCCGTAGGTCCTTGTCCAGGCTGCAGACAGAGCACACCAGGGTTCTGGAAGGATGGAGGGCAAGATGCTGACCACAGGGGGCCATGCGGGCTCTCAGTCCAGGCCCTGGGTCTATTCTGCCCACTTTGGAAGTAGTGGAACCACTGATGGGCAAAATCCCCACCTTGGTCTACCTGGCTCTCGCCTTTACTCACCTTTGAAGCCCTCTCTCTTCTTCAGGACACTTAACTTTCCTCCACAGACCCCAGCCCATAAAGCATTGTCACCTGTACCCAAGCCCTAGAGGGGACCAGTGCCACTCACTCCTTCTGATGGGGCCTCGCAAGTCATCTTCCTAAGAAGGATGCCAGCTGTGCTCCCAGGTCTCTTCCCACCTGGACCTAGAGACAAGCCTCCCTGGTTTGCACAGGGAATTCAGTTCTAGGCATTCTGCAATGGAAGAACTCGACAGGAAGTCTGAGTTCCAGGGGGTCCCTAAGCACTATCCAGGTTCCATTGTGGGTGTGACAAGAAACAAGCAGACGGGGCCTTCCCTGGTGCAACATGGTCTCAGCAGCCACCCTCACTCTATGTCCCTCCTTGCTCTTTGGATCAAGTATCAGAGTTGGGGTGGGGCCAATCCACCTCCATGTCTTCACAGAGGAGGGCACCCCACAGGAGTTAAACCTACTACCCTCCACCCACTCCCCATGAGCAGCAGCTCCCTGGCCCTGGGCCCCTGCCATCCCTCCCTGTACTATGCACCAACAATTTCCAGTTGTGTGGTCTGCCCAAGCTGAAAGATCACATGACAGGTATCTTTGTGGTCACATTTGGCCTTCACCACTATCTTGTGAATATCACCATTTTTTTTTTTTTGAGGCAGAGTCTCACTCTATCACCCTTAGTAGAGTGCTGTGGCGTCATAGCTCACAGCAATCTCAAACTCTTGGGATCAAGCAATCCTCCTGCTTCAGTCTCCCAAGTAGCTGGGACTATAGGTGCCCACCACCAAACCCAGCTAAGATTTCTGATTTTAGTAGAATCGGGGGTCTCGCTCTTGCTTGGGCTGGACTTGAACTCCTAAGCACAAGCAAGCCACCTACCTCAGCCTCCCAGAGTGTTGGGATTACAAGCACGAGCCACTGCCCCCCCACCGAATAACCACCATTTTTTAAAAAAAATACTAGTGGCCCAGAGGAATAAAGTCTCCATCCTGAAGTCATCCAGCTAGCAAGTGGTATCACAGAGTTAAAACCACACTGTCCGCCAATGGGGCCGTGGTCCTCCATGGTAATGTCCCTCCATGGCTCCAGATCAACCCTCCTCTCCATAGTCAGTCACAGGGCTCCACAACTCCTTTAGGTAATTTTTAATTTTTTGAATGTTTTCACTCGATCTGAAATGACACAATGACCATTAACATATTCTGGATCAACTAAATGATGGGACCACATAGGATTTTGATGGGTTTTCCATTGTGGATGTGGCAAGAACAGGCAGACCTCGTTTTACAACACTTTACCTGGTAACACACTGCAGACAGTGCATTTTTTTTGTAAATTAAAGGTTATAGGGAGTCTATCAGAGCCATTTTTTCTAACAGTATATGCTTACTTTGTGTCTCTGTGTCACATTTTGATAATTCTTATAGTATTTCAAACCTCCTCATTATTATTATGTCTGTTATAGTGATCTGTGATCAGTGAACTTTGATGTTTCTACTGTAATTGTTCGGGGGCACCATGAAATGCACCCACCTAAGACAAGAGAATATAATATAAATGTGTGTTCTGATCGTTTCACCAACCAGGCATTCCCCCAGTTTCTCCCTCTCCCTGGGCCTCCTTATGCCATGAGACACAACAACATTTAAATGAGGCCAGTTAACATCCCTAGAATGGGCTCTAAGTGTACAAGTGAAAGGAAGAGTCACATGTCTCTCACTTTGAATCGAAACCTAAAAATGAGCAAGTTGTGCCAGAAGCCGAGATAGGTCAAAAGCTAACCGTCTTGTGCCAAAGTCAGCCAAGTTGTGAATGCGAAGGAAAAGTTCTTTAAACAATTAAAAGTGAAACTCCAGTGAATAACTGGATAACAAGAAAGCAAAAGGCCTTGCTACCAAGATGGGAAAGTTTGAGTGGTCTAAACAGAAAACCAAACCAGCTACAATGTTCTCTTAAGCTGAAGCCTAATCCAGAGTGAGGCCCTAAATCTCTTCAATTCTGTGAAGTCTGAGAGAGATGAGGAAGCTGCAGAAGAAAAGTCTGAAGCTAGCAGAGGCTGGTTCGTGAGTTTAAAGAAAAATGCCATCTCCATAACATAAAAAGTTCAAGGAAAAGCAGCAAATGCTGATGGAGAAGCTACAGCAAGTTATCCAGAAGATCTAGCTGAGACTATTGGTGAAGGTGGCTACACTAAACAGCAGATTTTCAATGCAGACAAAACACCCACATAGGGGGAGAAGATGACTTCTAGGATGTTCATGGTCAACGCCTGTCGTCAAAGCTTCAGAGAACTGATTGGCTCTCTTGTTAGGGGCAATGCAGCTGGTGACTTGCAATTGAAGCCAGTGCTCATATACCATTCTGAAAATACTAGGTCCCTTAAGAATTATGTTCAATCTATTCTGCGTATGCTCTAGAAATGAAATAAGGAAGCCTGAATGACAGTGCATCTGTTTACAGCATGGCTTACTGAATACTTTAAGCCCACTGTTGAGACCTACTGCTCAGAAAAAGAGAATTCCTTCCAAAATATTACCACTAATTGTCAATGCACCTGCTCATCTGAGACTTCTAATGGAGATGATGTACAAGGAGATTAATGTTTTCAGACCTGCTAACACAACATCTATTCTGCAGCCCATGGTCAAGCAGTAATTTTGGCTTTCAAGTTTTATTATTAGGACATATGTTTCATAAGACATAGATATTGATTCTTGCCATAGATGGATCTGGGCAAAGTAAATTGAAAATCTTCTGGAAAAGCTTCACCATTCTGAGAACAGTAAAAATGTTCACAAGTCATGGAAGGAGGTCAAAAATGTCAATAGGAGTTTGAAAGAAGGTGATCCAACCCTTGTGGGTGACTTTGAGAGGTTTAAGAAGTTAATGGAGGAAGTACCTACAGATGTGATAGAAATAACAAGGGAACTAGAATTAGAAATGGAGCCTGAGACGTGAAGCAACTGCTGCAATCTCATGATAAAACTTGAATCAATGAGAAGTTGCTTCTTAGGGATGAGCTAAGAAAGTGTTTCCTTGAGATGAAGTCTTCTTCTAGGGAAGATGTTCTGAACATTACTGAAAGAACAACAAAGGATTATTACTTAAACTTAGTTGATAAAGTAGCGAGAAGAATGACCCCACTTTTGAAAGACATTCTACTGTGGGTAAAATGCTACCAAACAGCATGATACGCTACAGAGAAATCTCATATAGCAAGACTCAACCAATGTGGCAAATTTCCTTGTTATATTATTTTAAGAAATTGACAAGACCACCCCCAACCTTCAGCAACCACCACCTTAGTCACTTAGCAGCCATCCACATCAAGGCAAGACCCTCCACTGAGGCTGTGGATGATCATTAATATTTTTCAGCAATATTTTTAAATGAAGGCATGCACATTGTTTTTAGACATAAGGCTATTTTGCACACTTAACAGACTATAGTGTAGACTTACTTTTTATAAAAAGTACTAGGAAACCCCAACCCAAGTGACCTATTTTGTCACAATATTTACTTTATTATAGTGGTCTGGAACTGAACTTGCAATCTCTCCAAGGTATGCCTGTACACTCTTATAATCACCACAGCCTAAAAAAGTGAGGGCAGCTAGTGCAACTGGGGTTGAGAGAAAGCAAATGGAATTATGGAATTGCATTCACAGAAGCATAAGCCCTAGCTTCACCAAGCTCAGAGTGAAAATAAGGGAGCATAGACCCTAAAACAGTGGTTCCCCAACCTTTTTGGCATCAGGGGCTGGCTTCATGGAAGACAATTTTCCACAGGCCCAGGGAAGGAGTAGCTTCTGGATGACTCAAGAGCATTAATTATCTACTGTGCATTTTTGTTGCTATTATTATTAAATTGTAATGTATAATGAAATAATCATGCAACTCACCATACTGCAGAATCAGTGGGAGTCCTGAGCTTGTTTTCCTGCAACTAGATGATCCCAGTTCTAGCATCACTACCTCAGGGCCACTTCAGGACATTAGGCACTTGATTCTCATACGGAGTGTGCAACCCAGATCCCTCACATTGCAGTTTACAGTAAGATCCGTGCTCCTATGAGAGTGCATTGCCCCAGCTGACCTGACAGAGGCAGAGCTCAGGCAGTGATGAGGGGCAGCTGTAAATACAGAGTCGCCTGTTTACCCACCTGCCACTCATCTCCTGCTGTGTGTCCCAGTTCCTAACAGGCCATGGACTAATAATGGCACCAGTCTGCAGCCCTGGGCCTGGAATATGTAACAAATATATGTTTTTCTCCATTTTCTCCATTGAGTCAACGATCAGACCATATGGAATCCCTCCAGCTGGAATCGTCTCTCCCTGATCTCGATCCCTCTTCTTCTCCTCTAGCTCCCTTGCTCTCTTTGCAGCCCCGTGGTCTCCTTCTGGATCCATGCCCACACTAGAAGGACAGGGCCAGATTTTTCATTCCCCACATTACTTTGAGATTTTTAGATACCTCAGATTCTTCAGATGGCACAGTGGCCTTTTCTTGCTAATATTGACAGTTCTTAGAGCATAACTTTCGAGTGTTGTGTCAATAAATTATCTTCTCTTCATTCATTCTTCAGCAAGGAACAAGGGAAGGAAAGAAAGAAAGAGGGCCAGGAGAGAGGAAATGCATCTCCTGTCGCCAGTGATGGTTCAAAGAGAAGAAAAATTGTGGGAGAATTGAATCAGCCCCATCCTCATTCCACCCCGAGATATGTAATCTTGACCAATCTGGAAATAACATGGGTCATATTTTTCAGATTCATGTTGTAAATTGTGGTTTAGTTTCAGCAAAACAACATCATCCTTTCTATTAAGTGAATATTGCTGTTTTAAATTGCACTGGTTTGGCTGAGCATGGTGGCTCATGCCATTAATCCTAGCACTCCAGGAGGCCAAGGTGGGCAATTACTTGAGCTCAGGAGTTCAAGATGAGCTTGAGCAAGAGCAAGACCCTGGCTCTAAAAAATAATAGTCAGGCATTGTGGCGGGCTCCTGTAGTCCCAGCTACAAATACTAAATTTGTATTTAATTTGTAAATGTCATTTGGTTTTATAGTTGCATAAAAGCCATAAATAGGAGTTTAAATCTACTTTTGTGAGATGCATAGTAAAAACTATTACCATCTTTGCTATTGAGTAATCATAAAGATTAAGTGAAATAATTTGGGGGACAGTGCAAAGCACATGGGAAGAATTCGGTAAATGCTATTAAATTTTGATATCATTTTATAATAATATATAGTATGATAAAAATAATTCAAGTTCTTATTGGAGGTCTGCAAATTTTTTTCCTTAACAAGCTACATTCATCAAGCTTGAGGAATAATGGGCTGAGCCACTGGGTCTCCTAGAAGGTCCAGTGATGGAACAAGTCTGACAAGAAAGGATTGGCCATTAGCTTGTGGATGCTTTTTGGGAGGGGAACATTTCCAAGACAAGGGAAAGAGATGGGAAAAGCAGGTGAAGACAATGGAAGGGCATTAAGAGCAAGAAAAAAGCCTTCTCACTCATTTTCCATTCTGCATAGGTGAAACCTCATTTCTGGGAACCAGATAAACTTCCTTACTCAAAACCAGACTTACATCTGAAACGCTCTCAGCCTAGTGATATAGGAGAACAGTTCTAGTGGAGCATCTAGGTGGGGCAGGTGCTTCTCATCTCCACGTCTTTGTACCTGCCAGGAACACCACCTGTGCTTCCCACTCCCACACACCTGATGGAATTCTCATCACAAGGGGAGGGCACTTAGGTCAACTTGGAGCTGTTGTGAAAATCACCATCCCTTCCCAGTTATCAATAAAGACTGCAAGATGAATACCCAAAAGGGTAAAATCTGCAGGGTGGAGATTCCTACCCTGGGAGGGTTAGATTTGCAGGGTAGAGGGTACTTCCCCCAGGGTGGAACCAACAGGGTGGAGGGTCCTACCCTGGGGGTGAAGTCTGCAAGGTTCTACCCTAAGTCTGACTCCTGGAGAGCTCAGCATGTTCAGCCATGGGCTTACTCTGCACCTGCTTTGAAGAAAAAGCAGGAAGGAAGGAAGAATGGAGTTAAGGGGAGGAAAGATGGAGAAAAGAAAATGTGTAGGCTCCTCCGGGGTGTCTAAGCTCTCTTCTTTTCCCCTCGACTCTCCCTTTTGCATCCCCTCCCACCAGGGGAAATCTTTGGCTGTCTGAAGTTAGGCAGTCTCTTCTCTTGCTCTGAATTTCTTCTAAATCCTTTTGTTTGGGCTCAGTTGTGTCTCCCCAAATTCCTATGCTGAAGTCCCCAGTACAACAGAACAGTATTTGAAGATCAGGTCTTTTAAGGGATAATTAAGTTTAAATGGTCCAATTCAGCTCGTGGCATTAAAAGAAGGTGTATCTGTAATTGGGACACAGAAACACCGAGGGGAGGTTGTGAGAAGATGCTGAAGAAGATGAGCGTCTACAGACCCAGGAGGGAGCTGAAGGCGAAGCCCAGTCCGCCGACACCTGGCAGTCAGATCCGGCCTGCAGACTGTGAAGAGAAAAGACATTTCTGCTGTTGACAGCAGCACTTTGTCTGTGATACTTTGTTATGCAGCCCTAGCAGACTGATACACCTTTGACCCTAAAAGTCAAGAACTGTGTTTCCCCGAGACCAGCGATGCCGTCCCTTCCGTCAGCTGAATCCTGCTCGGTGTTCTTGGGGAATAATAAAGGTGGCAGCTTCAGCCCACAGCCCAGCCATCAGTCTGCCCCTCCAGCTGGCCCACCAGGCCATCAGCCCCCTGAGCTGAGCCCCATCCTGTCCTTGTGGGCCCACCCCTCGGTACTAATGGCAGCAGGACGGACCTGGGGTAATCTGGGAGCACCTGCTGGTCTGGGCACTTCCACCATCCGACTGGCCATGGTTAGCCCTTCTGGGCTGGCACAGAGTGGCTGGGGGCTGGCCCCTGAGTGGGTGTGAATTCATAAAGGTGGCCAGCCCAGCCCCAAACCCTCAGAGCAAACCCCTCACCCCACCGCCCACCCATTCCCTCCCTGCCAGCCGCCCCCACAGCCGTGCCCAGTCGCCCTCTGCAGGGAGAGAGGGCCCCAGGCACCTGCAGCAGAGCGCAGCTCTCCCACGGCTCAGCTCAGCTTTACAAGGGGACGAATGGACCATTTCATTTCCTTCCCAAATAGCCTTCCGAGAACACTTCCATGTGGAGCTGTAAAAAAGGTTTAGAACCAAGAACTTTTAGAGGGGTTTTTACCTCCGTGAGTGTCTATTGAGTTTTACACCCCTTCGGGGTCTCTGTAGGCTGTGGGCAGGGTGGGGGAAAGGCCTTCCATTAAATGCGGGAAGGAAGGAATGGCCAGAAATGAGTTGGGACTCTTCGCCCTCTGGTTTTAAGTGAAGTCTTAGTTTTAAAACTCTACCGCCACAGAAGAGCAGGAGGCAGAGGGAAGGGCAGTGCCCTCTTGCGGTCAAGGACGACCCCAGGGCCAGCTGCAGGTCTCAGCCTGAAGCCCTGACTGCAGTGAAGGCCTGCAGAGGGTGGCCAGGGGCAGGATGATGGGGGGATCTGACCCTCCGGACCAGGCCAGCCCAGGTCCCGCGTGTGGGAGTGCATGCTTGCAGCAGGCTCGGAGGGCACGGTCAACCTCAGGCACGGCCTCCTCCCCTGCCTGCATTCCTGTGCCCATCCCAGCAGCAGGCCCTGCTTCCACGTCCACTCTGTCCACTCTCGAGCTAACAAGAAGGTACGTTCTCAGAAAAAATGTGCTCCAGGGGCCTCTCTGGAGACCGCCCACCGAGCACACTGAAGGACAGTGTGGACCAGCCCTCCTGAAAGACGGGTGGCTGGGCCTGAGGCTGGTGGGCCTGAGCCGGGAGGGTGGATGGGAGCCCAGCTCGGGCTCCATCGTGCAGGGCAGCCAGCTACACGACTTGCCCGGGAGGCCGGGGCACTGCCCACGTGTCCCCGCCTGCCTCTGCTTTACAGCCACCTGTGTGTCACAGCCAAACTGTGGGCTCCAAGGCTGGGCGCAGGTAGACAAGCAGAGCCAGGCCAAGGTGCCGCACGAGGTCTGCTGGCCCTGCAGGCGGTGCCTGTCAGAGCAAGGTGGGGCACTGGCCTGACAGCCCTGACTCCAGCGCCTGCATTACCGGCTTACTGAACCTCAGTTTCCCCATCTGTACAATGGGAGACGATCACAGACCTGGCTCCCCAGGACTGCTGTAAGAGGTAGGAACCCACTGCATGGAAAGTGCCGCCTGCCACACCTGGCCCACGGCATGGCCCCTGGTATAAATCAGCCTGTCCCTACCATCCTCTCGCTGTCACTTTCCTACTAACATGACATCGCCTATCCAATGCAAACAAGGGTCCAGTGCCCCCCAAAGCCCCAACTTTCCCAAGAGCCAAGCAACCCACATTTTCCCACCAACTTGTGGAGAGAGGTGCATTGGCCTGGGACCACCGGCAGAGGCCCACCCCAGGACCCACAGGCCCCCACCGGCCTGTGCATCTTACCCGGCTCTTCCTCTCCCTCTGAGGTCCCTGCTGTCAAGTTTCACCGGCAGACAATCATGGAGGCCAAGATAGCTAGAGCTGAGCTCGAGAAATAGTCCCATGGTGACTGGGAAGGACACTGGTCCCCCACGTCTATTTCCATCTCGAGGCTCAGAAATTTTTCAGAGACACCCTTGGCTCCGCCGGGAAGGAAGGTGCCTGCCAGAACAGCACCCACATCCACTGCTCCCCAAACCCTGCCTCCCGAGCGAGCACCCAGCAAACACGGGTTGTAACTTTAAAAGCATGAAAATCAGGAAACGGAACATTGCTAATTCTCACGGCAGCATTAACTCATTCGCTTGCACATATGGGGTATTTTGGATCCCAGTAGGTCTTCTATATATATAACTTATTATACAGTAGGTGCAACTTGGGAGAATTAATGTTGCTATAGGAACACTCGGATCAAGGCTGGCTTCCAGAGGGAAGAGAGAAAAAATAAGTTTTCCTCCTGAGGGTTCTTCTCTGTTTTGAGTTTCAAGGAGGAAGAAGCAGTGTAATCGAGTCAGATGAGGCAAGGAGGGGCTTCCCCTGGTGGCTTGGGGAAGGTGAGAATTCCTGGAAGCCACTCGCTGGGGAGAGAAGACAAGCTCCAAGCCTCAGCCCGGTGCCCGTGCAGCTAAGAGGGCTGGGACGGGGGGCAAGGAGCAAGGCCCCAGGTGCTGAAGTTGGAGCCCTGGCTGGGATCACCCCCCTCTTAGGACACCGCTAGAATGTGAATGGTGCACTCACACCCCCAGCCCCACACCCCTGGGTCTTATTCCTCCAAACTTCCATCCTTCCAAGGGGTAAGGTCAAGGCAAAGGGGAAGTCGAGAGTAGGCTCAGGGTTTGCACCGGCTCCTGGACAGACTCAAGTGGCCTGAGGACTCCTTTCCTAAGCAAGAAATGCGTTAGGACTGCACTCCCATTGTGGTGTCTACAACTGAGCCGTCCTGTCAGAAGTGGACACTTTGTGCCCACCTGTGAATCTGCCACCTAAACCAAAATGCACGTGTTAAAAATCTGAGCGCTTGGCTTGCCCGTTAGAGGTTCTCCTGATTAGTCAGTAAGTCTGCATGGGCATTGAACTCCCACCCCTCAAGTGTGAGGATGTCCATAAACCTACTGTCCCCTGGGGGGAAGGACAGGGGTCTGCATCTCCCTCCCCCACTACTTTTCCCAACATACTGGGCATAGCATAGCCAGACCGTCTCCCCATGGCCGAGAGGCCCCATGATTCCCCAGGGCACGCACCCCAGTTGACTGCACCACCCAGCCAGCTCCTCCTGGCAGCCTTAGCGCTCAGTAAGGTGCTGGGCAAAGGGAGGCAGCTCAGAACAGGTTGGCTGAAGGAGTTGCATGTGGCCAAAGATGGCAACAAAGAAGGAAAGCAAAAAGAAGAAAGATCAGCATCCCTAACACCATCCTCCTACTCAGCGTTCAGCAAGAAGCCCCTTTGTAGTGGGTGCAGTCTATGCCCAGGCGGATACGTAAATGGGACACTACCTCTGCCCTCCAGATGCTCACTCTCCTACTGGGGAAATAGGATGGAGATGCATGGGAACAAACACCCCACCCCAAACGTGGGGTGGCTCTCGCCTTTATTCCCAGCACTCTGGGAGGTTGAGTGGAGAAGGTCGATTGAGGTCAGGAGTTCAAGACCAGCCTGAGCAAGAATGAGACCCCCATCGCTACTAAACATAGAAAAACTAACTGGGTGTCCTGGTGGGGGCCTATAGCCCATTGACTTGGGAAGCTAAGACAGGAGGATTGCTTGCACCCAGAAGTTTGAGGTTATAGTGAGCTATGATGATGCCACTGTACTCCAGCTCCAGTGACAGAGAGAGACCCTGTATCCAAAAATTAAAATAGAATGAAATAGAACAGAATAGAGTAGAATAACCAAGAGCCCTGTTTTGCTTCTGATCTCCCCAGGAACCAAGCCCAGGTAGGTCTAGAATAAGCACTTGTAGATGGGATGTTGAAATGACAGGTGGCAGGGACTTGCCCAAGGAGAAGTTGATGTGTCCAAAGGAACACACAGCAGGGAGAATATGCCTTCTGGAAAAAAGCAGCATTGTCCCAAGGGCTGTGGCCCGTGCTCCCACCCAGCTGATAAAGGAAGGCACCCTGCAAACTCCACCCCATGGACCAAGCCCCCCTTACTGTCAGGTATTTTAACCACGTTCCAAATATTGTGACAGAGAAGGGGGCCGCTGCTACCCAGAGCCACTGTTTTGCATTTCATCTAAAGCTGTGCCTACTTTCAAAAACACACGTAACAGTAACCTGGAATATCTAAAGGCTTTCCAGGCCCCGTGCCTGGGAGCTGCGTTGCTGAACATCCGGACCAGGTGGAGGGGCTGAGTCCTGGAAACGGTGAGGAAGCAGACGCGGCCCCCTCCTCCGGGAGGGCATTAGCATTCTTCTCCTTCTCCCCCACCTTCTCCTATCTTCTATGCTGTTAAAATAAAGGCAGATTTGCAGCATCCTTGAGTCAACAATTTGCCAAATTTCAAGTGACAGACCAGCAAGGGAGAAGCCGAGTCTAATACACCCACAGACACTGGTTCCTCTCCAAGGCGGGCGGGCAGCAGGTTAAGGGTTATCTGTTCCTGTAATCACCAAAAGCCCAGGGAGCCTGGAGGGGGAGCATTGCTGAGAAAGACCCTCCCCCACAGCCCCCGGGTCCCCTCGGAACACTCTGCACACTGTCTCTCTGCTCCGTTTAAGAGATTCTGCTCTTTGTTCCCCTAGCTCACTTTACTCAAGTGTGGCGTTTTTAATTCTGTCTGTGGCATGATTTTGAAATTAAGCAGTTGGTGTGCTGACAGCTGGTGTTACAACTGGCCTATTCCCTTCCGCCCCCACAAAGAGCCAACTTGGTGGGTGCACAGCCTCGGAGGAGCTGGCGCACATTCCAAATACCCATCTCCTCCCCAGAGGGGGCGGGGAAGTGGCTGGGGTTGGGGGGGCTGCTGTGGAGCTAAGAAGGGGCCTTTCTCTCGCAGCCCTAGGGACATCACCCCAGGGTAGGACAGGAAAAAAAATCTCTACCCCCCAAGACCCCTTCCTGGGACACAGTCCAGGCCCCAAACACCCTTCATGCCACTGGGACAGTGTCACACACGGCACAGATCAGGTCACAGGCTCCGGCTGGGCAGGGGGTCCACATGTGCCCACGGGTGTTACAAGTGAGGACGCTGAGCCCTCGGTCTGCCGTGAAAGCCCCACTTCTCTTATTCTCTTGTCTCACCCTACATCTGCCATTTGCCTGGCAACCCCAGAGAGGCCAAGGTGCTCCATGGCCCAGGAAAAGTGCATTTCTAGAATTCTGCTTCGTCCAGGGTGCTCAGAAACAGCCCCGAACACAGAAGCGAAGAGCTGGCTTTACGGCATGTGGGAATAACCACTTGCACTTCCAAGCCACGTCCACACCAGTTGGCCGGCGACAGCCAGCCACACTCTCCTACCCCCCCGCCCCCACCCCATGGTTAAGTCGTCACCCACCGTGTGCAAAGCCTCTAGCTGCAGAGAGGACGGAACAACTGCGGCCCAATCCCTGATGCATGTGCCCATTACAGCTCTCGCCTCCAGCGGTCCTTGCCGGGTCTAACTTATCACATCTGATGGCGCCATAGTTGTTTTCCTTCTTTTCCTTGAGGCATTTGCATCTCCCTCATCATTTAGCCTGTGTTTGAGGCTGAGCACACGTTGTACATCCTAAACTTTGTAAAGTGGAAGATTTCAAAATGATTTTTTTTTTTAAGTTAAGGGTATTCTAGACCTCAGGATCTATAAATAAGTCAACAAGTAATCTACCAATCTAGCTTCTTATTCATGTGAACACAGAATTGAGATTTCTTTCTAACAAAGAATTTGACATTATTCTTTGCAAAGTTCAAGGAAGTTGGGCACAAGGCCCTTTACACAGTGAAACTTTGTTTTAGCTCCCAGTGTTCCTAGGAAAATGCCCCAACTCTCACCAAAGCTGGGCCTCCCACCAGCCGTGTCTGTCCACGCCTCCCCTCCCCAAGGAGGCAGCCTTATGCCCTCTCTCCTTTGTTCATTCAACCAACTTTTCTTTTTTTCTTTCTTTCTTTTTTTTTTTTTTTTTGTGACAAAGTCTCACTATGTCAACCTTGGTAGAGTGCCACAGCATCACAGCTTACAACTCTTGGGCTTAAGCGATTCTCTTGCCTCAACCTCTCAAGTAGCTGGGACTACAGGCGTCCGTTACAACACCCGGCTATTTTTTGGTTGTAGTTGTCATTGTTGTTTGGCAGGTCCCGGGCTAGATTTGAACTCCAGTGAATGTACCTGGTGGCCTGGCCACTGAGCTACAGGTGCCGAGCCGATTAGACAAACTTTTCATCATTCTTCTCATTCTCCGTAAATGGTCCTCTTTAGGGAACCAGGTCTTTTCAGAGAACTCTGTTATGCCTTCCAAGAAGCTGTCTTTTCCCTTGAGAGCGTTACCCACCCTTGCACTTATATGATTACTTGTGCAATTACATTTTTACTATCTCTCTAACTTCATAGGGGCAAGATCCTTCTTACCACGGTATCTTCCACCCTAAACAAGTCCATGATACTTAGTAGGTCCTCCAGAAATATATATTAACAGAGCACTGGTTGGTCCTTGTTATTAAGTCTTGCACAGAGACTTTTAAAAGGAAAGTAGACAAAATAGAGAATTTGGACCTCATCAACATGAAAACCCTTTGTTCTGCAAAAACCCCATGAAGGAGATTAAAAGATAAACTACAGATTAGGAGAAAATTGTTGCAAACCACGTATCTGAAAAAGGACTAGTATTCATAATACATAAAGAACCCTCATGATTCGATGGTTAAAGAAAAACAAAACAATTAGAAAATAAGCAAACAAACAAGCAAAAAAAGAACCATGAACAGACACTTCATTGACAAGGATATACAGATGGCAGATAACCACAGTAAAAATAAAGTAGACTTGGCATAAGCTTTGAAGAGTCCCTATCTTTTATGTTCAGAGATCCACTTCTAACAGTTTTCTCCAAAGGAGTAGAAACAGCAAAATGATTTCAAGGTCCAGGATGTTGACTGCAGTATTATTACAATAATTTACCCTTTAACTCTCCAACTATGAGGCAGAAGTTGAGAAAATTGTGTTTCATCCAAAGCCCCTAAAATTTAAACTCCTCCAAGGCAGGGATTTTTGTCTGGGCACCGAAGTATCCCAAATGCCCAGAATGAGCTTCAGTAAGTATTATCGGATTCATTTGAATGGAATAATGAAACCCCTATCACCACCACAGAAAATTGTGACACAGGAAAATGTTCACAATACAGGAAATGGAAAAAAAAAAAAAAAAAGGAACAGATTGTAAGACTATATGTACATGGTAACCACAGTTTTGTTTAAAGGAAAAGAAACGTATGTATCTTTGCATATTAAAAGACTAAAGCAAAATAAACAAAAACATTAGCAAGGGCTTTCTCTGGTGAGTAGATCTTATAGGAAATTTTTATTTTCCTTTCTTTCTGTTCCTTAATTGTGTGTGTGTGTGTGTAATTTATAGAGTATTCCAAATTTTCTACAAAGAGCATTCATTCCTCTTACCAACAGAAATAAGACAGCTGTGTTTTCAGAGTCACTTAAGTCCGCACTGAGTTACGGTGATTTCTGAAGCAATAATGGAGTTCCAGGGGTGGAAGGAACTCTGACATCAGCACCTCACAGCAATTTTTTTGTTTCCCAGACTACAGTCATTCACAGGGCACCACCTGCACTCTTTCTTACTGAATATTAAAGGCACTCTTTTAATTTAAAGAAGTGTATTTAGAGAAGAAACCCTTATCACAGCCATAAAGGAAAATCAGTATCACCTGTCACAAATAAATCAAAGCTATGCAATAACTTCCTTCTTTTTTTTTTTTTTTAAGGGGCATTATCGAGCTGCAGCTGACTGAGTACTGCTGCCTGCTGCCTGGGGAAGGTTCCGAGGCCTAGGCCTGCTCACCTGTTTGTAATGACGTTTAGCAAATGTAAGAGAGGCAGGTGTTGATGACGTTTTGCATCCAATAGACCTTTCTTCTCACATAATCAGAAGGCTTGACAGCATATAGAAAGAGGAATGACATCTGATTCAAAGTCATTTATTGATATGTCCCCATAGCAACCATTTCTCAGGCCACCAGCAGTATGCACCGGCCACACTCCAGAATTCACTGGGCTTCTCAGACATCCCTTAAACAAAGGCCTGCAGTGGGGCAGCCTCTGCTACCCGCTGGGGCTCCAAGCCCACCCTCCCCAGATGCAGAACAGTGCAGTGGGGGGGAGGGGACAGAGACTGAACAGAGGCACTGCCCTTTATCAGGCCCAGGAAACTTCACAAGTCACTCCCAACCCAGGGAGGAGTCATTTGTCGGGGAAACAGGTAAGCTGTGGCGTTTCTCTATCCTGGCACAGGTATAATATGTTCTCTTCTAGGATGCTGGACAGGAAAAACTGGGGTGAACGATTTGCAATCGTATCTGCTAGTTACAGAACTGGGGAAAAATGATCCTTTTCTTCCTAGAGCGTTATCAAGCGAATTGCACCAGCTCCATCAGCCCTGGAAGCAGCCATATGAAATCATGGAACTTATGATAGCTTTGTCTGGGAAACCGTTCATTTCTGATCGGAAGTTCTATTACCCACGAATTTAATTCTAAACAGTGTTACCCAACAGACCCCAGAGGATTTACATTTTAAGCAATCTTCTTTCATTATCTCATACCTTGTCAGGTAGCAAAAGATAGATTTTTTATGGGCTTCTAGGATGAGAAATGATTAATGCTTCAGAGTGGGAGTCTCCCCCCTACTCCAGCCGTTCTGACGTGGGGTCCCATCCCTCAGTCCTGCTTCAGTGGACTTGAGAGCTGAGACCAAAGAAAGGGCACGAGGAAAGAACATTTCTAACTTTTTTAAGTCAGATCTAAATAGGGTAAATGTTTCTGGCGAGGGCATTACACACCTTTTAGTATCTAACACACTCTTTTATCCAGGGAGAAGGAGAGAGAGCAAAACAGTAAGGGGGCGCGGGGAAGGCCGTCCACTAGTAATGCCAAAAATAGATACAAAAGTTTGAAAATGTACAAGAGAAACAATCTGGTTTTAACCTTCCAGAAAGGGAAAGGGGTGGGATGGAGGGAGTGAGCCCCAGATAGAAGCAAATCTGGACTGCTATATCCCATTGGTGCTATTTTTTTTTTTTTTTTTGAGACAGAGTCTCATTCTGTCGCCCTGGTAGCATCATAGCTCAGAGTAACCTCAAACTCCTGGGCACAAGTGACCCTCCTGCCTCAGTTTCCCCAGTATTTGGGACTACAGGCACCACCACAATGCCCAGCTAATTTTTTAAAGATGGGGGTCTCACTCTTGTTCAAGCTGGTCTTAAACTCCTGAGCTCAAGCAATCCACCTGCCTCAGCCTCCCTGAGTGCTGGGATTATAGGCATGAGCCAATGTCTCTGGCCACCCACTAGTTCTATTAACAAGTCTCAAAGGTCAGGGTTAGATGACTCAAGCCAGGTCTCTCCCTGGTTTGCATTTGCCTTTTGCATCTTTTCCAGGGGGCACAGACAACCAGCTCGGAAATACCATGAAGGTGAAGGTGGTTGGATAAGAGGAACTTTTCTGGAAATTTCTGTTAAGACACCAGAATCAGATGGCATGGTCCTTGAGAGGAAGAGTGTCTTCCCCAGTTTCTTGCAGTTGATTCTTTCTCTGCCTTGGGTCAGGGGAGGGGTCTCTGTTTGGGAGGGAGGGCTTGAGCCAGGCCTTGGTACTGGATGGTTGGGTTACAGATGGAGTCACAGGAAAGGGAAACTGAAAATGAGCTGGGGCCTGAAGCTTCACCTGAACACTCCACCAGAATCAGAGCACAAGTTCTCAACCCCAAAGTTACACCTGTAATCCCCAAACTCTGGGAGGCCAAGGCTGATGAATTGCTTGTACTCAGGAGCTCAAGACCAGCCTAAGCAAGAAGAAGACCTCTTCTCTACTAAAAATAGAAAAACTAGCCAGGTGTGGTGGCAGGTGCCTATAATCCCAGCTACTCGGGAGGCTGAGGCAGGAGGATCACTTGAGCCCTAGAGTTTGAGGTTGCTGTGAGCTGTGATGCCACAGCACTCTACCCAGTGAAACTCTGTCTCAAAAATAAAAATAAATAAAATAAAATTCAAGACACTCCAATGCTCTGGTTTCCACATTTTAGAAAATATGCAAAAATAGCCTCAGAAAAATCATCTCTGCAGCACCAGGAATCCTGCCGTCTTCGAGGGCTGTGTGACTCGGGTAGCCTCGGAAGCACAGCCCAAAAATAACCAACAGCGAGCGGAGGAACCAGAAAGCAAATGGAGCTGTGGGTTCTCAGCTGCCTCCACTTGCAGAAGGGGGGTCATGTCCTTGACGCGGGCCCACGGTTACCCCGAGCTTCTAGAACACTTCTCCCTCCCCCTCCAGCCCATGGTATCTTTAGAATCAAGGCTACAAACTGTATGAATAGCGAGTAATTCAATTAACTCTATAGTCCGTGATGAAAAAAAAGGACCATTTTGCAAGCTCTAGCAGAGGACTAGTTTAACCCCGGTGCTCAGGAAATTCCCAGGCCAGACAGCATATTAAACCAGCTCTTCAACTATAAGAACAATTACTGTCATTTATCAGCCTGAATAGCAATAATGCAGAAATCGACAGCTTTCAGGAGGCAAAAAGCTAGCTAGGTGTAATGATATGCAAAGCCACGGCACTCTACATTTGGAACCGTCTCCATCCCATCAATACATCTCCTACGACCTACAATTTATCAATACAAATGTGCTGCCCAATGAAGGCAGGACCCAGAAGATAAATATGAACGGGGTAAGGGGTGGGGGTGGGGGGGAAAGGCCCAAGAATGTTTGAATTTTAAAATGATGAAGTACAGATCACATTCTTAAAGCATTTTACACGCAATGACCGGAGCACATCAAGTTCTCTGCTGAAAGAGGAAACAGAATAAGGGGAATTTTTTTTCTACCCCAAGGTGGCAGGCAGATGCAGCCCTTATTTCTTTTCCCTTTCCCAGGCCATACCTTTAGCAGAGGGTGCGATCATTACTTCACACTTAGAAGTAATAAGGGTCATGCTAATCATGGTGATGGGTTTTCCTGCAGCCTCTCTCCGAATTACTTTCTCATCCATCATTTTATATGGATTTCACAATATCTGCAAGAGGTAAGAAGATTGATATTACTAGAGCCATTTTGAAAGAAGGGGAAACAGAGGCACACTGTGATTGTTGTTGTTGTTGTTGCAGTTTTTAAAATTTGGGGGTGGCCAGGGCTAGGTTTGAATCTGCCACCTCGGGTATATGGGGCTGGTGCCCTACTCCTTGAACCACAGGCACCATCCCTGATATATAATTTTTTTTTTTAAGATAGCCTCAATCGCATCAATTGGGCACTCTCGGGGCAAGGACTAGAACCTGGGTGTGGACGCCCAGTGTATCCCTCCAAAATCACAGCACACTCAACAGTAAGCAGAGGCTGTCCAGAGGGGATCAGGAAGCAGCAAGGAAGGTGCTCCACAGAGGTGTGGGCACAGTGGGAGTGGGGGCCGTGCAGGTGGGGCAGACGACCAGGGACAGTTTCACATCTCAAAACCAGACAAGGAGAACGATTTCAGGTCTGCAGCACAGACTGACCGAGCCCCACTGCACGCCGGGTGCTGGGGGAGCAGAAGACGCTGCCAGCCCAGACCAGGCCTTGCTTGCAGCTCCTCCCTCCCACCTGTAGATCCCTCAGCACCACCCACTGACATTTCCCTGGGCAGCGTCTTTTAGAGCCCATTAGAATAAATTTGCTTCCTGTGGAGGGGAGCCGAGGATGATGGTATCCAAGGTAACAGACACACCTACAAAGGTAACAGGAGTTGGTGATGCTGCTCAGGGGAGCAGGGGGTCTCTCAGCCCCAGGGGGTCCCCGGGGGTCGTTTACCACAGTAACTGTGTTCACTCTTCACCTGCCCACAATTTCCACAGACCCACCCAGACCTTCCCAAGAGTTCCATCACCCACACTCATCGTCTCAGCCCTAGAATTTCACAAAGCCTTTGAACTCTTGAATGCAAATTCATACCCTCCCTGTAAGTAATATTTTTAACCAATTTAAAAAGCAAAACAGCGGATGGAGATAAACCTAAAGGATTTCTTTGCCTGTAAGTTTCTATGAAAGATTGGGGATTTTTTTTTTAATTCTGCTTATCTTTATTTCTTCATGGAATATCTACCTAATCTAAAATCACACCCACAAAAATAAAACGATCATGTCTTATCAAAGCACGGAGATAATCATTTGGTGAAATGGCTCCTCTGTCTTAACCTTTAAGTGGGTGGAGGAAAGCCCGGAACAGGTTCTTGTTTTGTGACATCAAATAAGAACCCACGTTCATGTCCCTCCCTTTATAAGAAATTACACCTTGCTCTTACTATTCAATTAGACTATCCTCTCTGCTTCTCTGAAATTTGGCTGCTTTACAATAAATACATACATCAAAGAGGCACGGGATCCAGGCGCCAATTGGCAGACGGCGTGATAAAATAAGCTCTGGGACACAGGCGTTCGGGAGTGTTACAACCTGCTCCAATCTGCTCCCTGTTCTCCTCCATAACAAAAGAGGTAGAGAGTCCAATCCCTCCCACACACACAGAGCAAAGAAGCTTGGAAGGTTTAAATAGAGCTAAAGCTGCTAAGAAGAAAAGCCACCTAACCGCACAGGACACAGGCTTCTCACTCTTAACTGCTGAGCTGCAATATCTACCCATCTTGCCAACAGAAGATGGTGTGAACCTGCCACGCGGCTGTTGAGAAGTTTGGAAAAGCCTGGGGTTGCCACTATTGTGATCATCCCCGTCATCATTGTCATCAGGCCAGAGAAATTTTCCAAGCCCTCGAGCTCAGAATTTTTCTCAACAGCCACAGGAAGGGTGGTCGTTAGAATTACCTCCATCATTCACGTTCTGAAAAAGATCTGGAGACACAGTGAGGCACAGTATAGGTGAGGATGGTAATTAGGACACTTTGGGTTGCAAGTGACAGAAAAGCCAGCCTAAAAAGGCTTAAGGCAGAAGAGAATGTGCTGGCTTGCTTAGGTGAAAGGTCCCAAGAGTTGAGCTGGCTTTGGGCAAGAATGAATCAGAACTACTGCTCCGAACATCTCCCACTCTGCTCCCTGGGGTAACCCACTTCCCCAACTCACAGCTCCGGCATAGAACAATAGCCCTGAGCTGAGATCAATTGACCTAAACAGCATAGACAGGGGTCATGTGCAGGTGCCTGAATCATCACTGCAACCAGAGGGATCAAGTGCACTGATTGGCTTAAACAGGGTCACATGCCCCTCCCTGCATTCTGAGGAAAACAGCTTCACAAAGCACAGGGCGGAGAAAAATGATGTCTGCATGAGCCCTACCACATAATACCGGGAAGAGTGAATGTTGGCAGAGAAAATGCCACAAACGCCCACTGCAAAGCATTACAAGCCCCATCTTTGGTTGGACCAAAGCTCTCCAAATCCATGGACCGTGATATCCATGAACTTGCATCCATCACCGGTCACCCCTGCCAATCAATGGAAAAGTGGACGCTAAACCAACAGCGTCCTTTATTGGCAAAAAAGGATACCTCCTCAAAGAACTACTCTGCCCTCCTCTTTCCCTTATTCTTTTATGTTATTTTATATTTCCTTTATAAGCAATGTCATCACTCTTCATAGTACACGTCAACTTATGAGATTCCCGCTCATAGGTTACAAGGCTACACAATATCTTCCTATCTTGAACCAGTTATACCTTCAAAGTATTTTTATTCTGGATGAAATTTATAGTTATTCAACACTTCCCTGAGTGAATGGAGTACCTGGGCCCTTGACTGGTACCACAGAGTCCAGCTCTCCAACTTGTCGATGACAGCAGCCTTGGAAGGGAATAAACTATCTCTAGATGTCAGCACATGGGCTCCGCGGGCCTTGTTAGGGCCTGACCAGCAGCGCCCTGCAGGGGATGGTTGTGCAGGTGCACAGCAGCTGGTAGCAAACTCAGAGTTTACTAACAGTTCAAGTAGAGAATGTAGCCACTTAACTTGGATTAAATGTCCTATACCTTCTACATTTAGACTCCATAGAGCCTTGGTATCACCAACATCTGATGGATTCACAAAAAAAAAAAAATGACTTCTGAAGATGAGTTTTACACCCACTTCTGGCCAAATTTCAATACCTGCCACTCTTGAGTCATAAAGCTCTGGCTGGAAGATTAAACCCTCCCCTAGTTAAGAACTAAAGCAATGAGGTGAGTGAACTACACAACCACATCACTTGTAATTTCTGTATTTTTTAAAAACTTAATTAAGATTACAAGTCAGATTAGGTAATCGCTTTCTCCAAGTGATAAAGACAGAGAGAAGGCTACATCAAGATGTTTTAAAGAAATCACTTAGTTTCACCTCACTATCTTTTTTTGTTTGTATTCATTAACCATTGTTAAAACACAACATACATATAAGTAAAGGCACGAGTCATACATAGACATCTCAATTCTTTTTGTTTGTTTGAGACAGAGTCTCACTATGTTGCCCTCAGTGGAGTGCCGTAGCATCACAGCTCACAGCAACCTCAAACTCTTGGGCTTAAGCCATTCTCTTGCCTCAGCCTCCCAAGTACCTAGGACTACAGGTGCCTGCCACTGGCTATTTTTTGTTGCAGTTGTCGTAGTTGTCTAGGTGGCTCAGGCCAGGTTCAAACCCGCCAACTTCAGGTGTATGTGGCCAGCGCCTAACTACTGAGCTTCAGGCGCTGAGCCAGACACCTCAATTCTTATCCCAAAGTCAACCCATCCAAGTAACTACTATTAATGTCAAGAAGTAGAATATTATGGGTGCCCCAGAAGCCCCTTTCAGAGTCCCCAATAACCAGTACCTCCACCCTTCCACCCAAAAGTAACTATTGTCCTGACTTCTATGACATAAATGAATGTTATCCACTTTGGGAACTGTGTATAAATGGGGTCACATGGTACTCTATGCCTGAATCTCCTTTTTCAAAAGAAAGTCATCTGCGTTATTATACAGAGTGTAGTTCATTCCTTTCTTCTGCTTTTTAATAATCCTTTATGTGAATATTATACAATCTATGCACCCAATCTGCTTGTGATAATCATTTGGGCTATTCTTGTGAACATTCCTGTATGTATGCAGTTATTTCTGTTGGATTTATATCTGGGAAGGGGAACTGTTAGGTCACATGTTTCCCTTTAGCAGATGAAAGCCAATAGTCTTCCCAAGAGGAGAAACCAATCAATGCTCCCCACAGCAGTAACACCTTCCTGAACACTGTTGACCACTAGCTATTACTGCTGTGATCAGTTCAGCTCTGTCCCTAAGCATGACCCAACTAAAAGACACCGTATGTAGAACTTGGGGTGCAGCCAGAGCTCAATTTAAATACTGCCTTTATCACCTCCTGGCTGTGAGTGTTTCTTTGGAGAATTTCATTTAGCCTCAGATCCCTGATCTGTGAAGGACCTGTAATCATAATGCTCTTGTACGAATCAAATTGGATTTTATATACCAAAGTGCTCGGCAAGCTGTAAAACCGTATACCCATGTTAGGGATTAGAAAGAAACCATGGGTTTCTTTAGAATTAGAATTCTTTAGGATTAGAAAGAAACCTTTGGCCAATATCACAGTCATCTCATGCTAAGATAGAATTCTCCCAGCAACATTAGCAGAGTGGACAATGGCGAGTCAAAAAGACCTGGGTTACGCTGTAACCAGTGAGGAGTCAATCTCTCTGATCCTCAGTGTTTTCATCTGTGAAATGAGGATAATAAGTTCTCTGAAAACAATGTGAGGATAAAAAGATATGTCCAAAAATATATATATAGGGCGGCACCCATAGCTCAGTGGGTAGAGTGCCGGCCATATACACTGAGGCCGGTGGGTTCGAACTGACCTGGACCTGCTAAACAGCAATGACAACTGCAACAAAAAAACAGCTGGGCGTTGTGGTGGGTGCCTGTAGTCCCAGCTACTTGGGAGGCTGAGGCAAGAGAATCACTTGAGCCCAAGAGTTGGAGGTTGCTGTGAGCTGTGACGCCATGGCACACTCTATGAAGGGCGGCATAGTGAGACTGTCTCAAAACAAATAAACAAATATCTATGTGTGTGTGTGTGTGTGTGTGTGTGTGTATGGTGAAATTAAGAGAAAAAATATTTACATGCTGATTCCAGTCTCTACAACACAAGTGCTCCCATAATCATGGTCATTATTAGCAAAAATCTAGGTACATATTATATATATACATATTATACATTTTTATATATTTATTGCATGCTGATTCCAGTCTCTATAACACAAGTGCTCCCATGATCATGGCCATTATTAGCAAAGATCTAGAAAATACAGTATACATCTGGTTCCATGAATCCTTCTTACCGATAAGTGTATCTTTCAGAACAAAGGTTGGTTATATGCAAGATTAGCTGTTCTAGCTCAAGATCCACATTTTTGGTTTTTGCTCATTCCAACCATTTGGGGACTCTGCATATCCAGGATCTCTACCATCCACCTCCTTAACAAAAGTGTGTATCAGGAAAGCACGAGAGCATGGGCATTCAACATGTCAGTCCCATAATGTGAGAGCTAGAAAGGACCCGTGGGCATACAACCCATATTGTACACAGAGTAAAGCTGAGGTCAGAAATCTAAGGTAATGCCGCGGGTTACTGGCAGAGTCAGTGCCAGTGCCCAGTTTCTGACACAAAGCCCAGGGCTCATTCTTCAGTAGCTTAGTATTACCTGCTCATCTGTATCTCTAATCATAAATAAAAGAGTTGGTTATTTCTTAAAGGCCTCTCACGTATCAGAGAAAGAGTTAAATCACATCTAACCTACCCACAAATTAAAAGGCCCTGCGAAAATTCAAAGCACAGACATAGACAAAAACCATCCACATTTATATTTTAAATAACATCTTCCCTTCAAAAAAATTAGAGAACTTCTGCTTCTAACGATGACAGAGTAATTGATATGAGACTTGCCCTCCTGCCAAAAACAGCTATAAAACTAGACAAATATATGAAGCAACTGTTTTCAGACATGGAACAACAGACAGTATAGGACCGTAATTTTGAGAAAAAGCATACACATGCAGTGAACCCCATTATTTCAGTGGCTTTCTGCCCAGGGGCACCTCCCTGCTGAGCACAAGGACAGGGAATCCAACTGGAGCAATAATTGTACTAAGTGGAGGAGGTAAGAGATTAGAGTCCTAGGCTGTGGAGGTGGCTGGATTTTATAAAGCAGAATAGCGAAGAATAGGTATATTCACAAAGAGTGGTCCCAGGCCTGGGATCCTGGCTGAAAGCTGGGATCTGCGCACACAGAGCAAGATGACAGGAAGCCTAGCAGATGTCTCTTGCTATGAAGCTACAAATGATATGTGATACCTGAGGTTATGCACTGCTGGAAAGCATTGAGGTCCTGGTCAAGGCACAGTACAGAAACTTCACTGACTCCCCCAAGCCCCAATTTGAGATCTCAAAAAGGCTAAGCCTTTAGGTTAAGATCTATGGTCCAAAGTGAAAGCAAGACTATAAAGTTTAGGTTCAAAATTAAAATAGATTCAAACAATGAAATAAACTAACTCAAACAAGAAAGAAAAGATTCACCGATAATGCTGCTACTGATGGAACAAACATTAAAAATCTTCAAAGAAAGACAACATAATTTGGAACCTTCATAATGCATCATTTACAATGTTCAGCATACACTCAGAAATTACTAAACACATCAGAATGTGACCCAGAATGTTTTTAAGAAGCACTTGAGCAGGATTAGAATGAAACCTTAAAAGTAGCATACGATGCAAAAGTATTCAGAAAAGAAAAAACAAATCAGATGGAATAACTAGAAAATAAATTACAAAATGGTACACTTGTAAACTATGAATCATTAAATTAAATATAAAGGACTAAGCTGTTCAATGACAGAGCTCAGATTAGATGAGATTCAAAAACTATGTCGAACAATATGCTGTCTTTTAGAGACATTTTAAATGAAAATAGATACATAAAAGGATAAAAAAAAGATAAGAAAACAAGTTCCGCTATATCAATATCAGACAGATTTCAGAATCAAAAATATAACCACAGATACAGAAGGATATTTTATGCTGATAGTGATTTCATAGTAAAAAAGAGATACTTTATCGGCTCGGTGCCTGTGGCTCAATGGGCTAAGGTGCCAGCCATGTACACCTGAGTTGGCAGGTTTGAATCCAGCCTGGGCTGGCCAAACAACAATGACAGCTGCAACCAAAAAATGGCTGGGCATTGTGGCGGGCGCCTGTAGTCCCAGCTACTTGGGAGGCGGGACTCCCTTGAGCCCAGGAATTGGAGGTTGCTCTGAGCTGTGATGCTATAGCACTCTATCCAGGGTGACAGTTTGAGGCTCTGTCTCAAAAAAAAAGAGATACTTTATCAGGAAAATGTAACAACCCAAAATAAATATATATTTAACAACAGAACTTCAAAATGGATAGACAAAGAGCAAATAAAACCAAACTAGACAAATTCACCATTTTTAACTGGAACTTTTAACACTTCTTGGTAATTGACAAAACTAAACCAAAAAAGCCAATAAGTAAACAGAATATTTGAACATTATTAGTAAACTTTACCTAGTTGACATTTTTAGAACACTGTACCCAACAACTGTAGAATGCACATTGCTTTCAAAAACACCTGGAAGGCTCACCAAGATAAATCATATTTGGGGTCCAATTCAAATCTCAAATTTCAAAACATTAAAATTTTAAAAGTATGGTTTTGACCACAATCAAAAAGCTGCAAATATGCATAAGTTCACAATATGCTTTCAAATAACCCATGGGTCAAAGAAGAACTGACAAAAAAGAAAAATATTTAAACTGAATCATAATAAAAACACATGATATTCAAATTTGTGGGATGCTGCTAGAGCAACAGAGAGGATTTTTAGCTTGTAATGGGCATGTTATAAAAGAAGGAAGTTATAATGTGATTTTTGATCTTCTGGGTATATACCTTAGTAAAGGAAAAAAGTATCCGATGTACTCAGCCCTACTATGAAGCTAATAGATTTTTCTTTATGAATAAATTATTTCTATGACCTTTTGGCATTCATATTCAGATGTGAAGATGAAATTTATTTTCTGATTAAAGATATTATTTATGATGGAATATTTACAAAACATAGAGAACTTAAGAAAGAAAATAAATTTATTTTCCAAATACTCAGAGAACTGATAATAATTCGTTGGCTATTGTGGTTTCTTTTCTGCTGTACATAGTTTTTTTCTTAAAAAGTGTATATTGTGTTACCAAACACTTCATTATCTTATTCCTTTTATCTACCTGTATTTTTGTACCCATCAACCAACCCCTCTCTGTCCTCCACCTTCCCACTAGCTTTCCCATCCGCTTGTAACCACCATTCATTACCTCCATAAGGTCAAATTTTTAGATCCCACATATGAATGATGATGTGTGACATTTGTCTTTCTGTGCCTGGCTTATTTCACATCACATAATATACTCCAGTTTCTTCCATATTGTTGTAAGTGACAGCATTTTATTCTTTTTTATGGCAAAATAGTGCTCCATTGTATGTGTGCATATATGTGTGTGTGTGTGTGCATATTCCTTTAATCATGTAGTGGTGGAAATGATGGTATTGCAGTTACCCAGATTTGATCATTATATATTGTATGCTTGTATCAAAATATCATATGTACCAATACATATGTACATGATGATTAAAAATAAAAAAAATTTTTAAATGTATATTGATGTCTTTTCACTAACATATGTTTTTACCAATAATACATTATGAATTTATTGTTTTCTATGAAACATATGATTTTAAATAGTATAAAATTACTCCATCATATGGATTAAACCATACTTCTCTCAAATAATACCTACAAGTGGGCATGCACATTGCCTTTGATTCCTTAATCACTATAAACAAAACTGTACTTTCAAATGATATAACATTGTTTTTAATGGTTGTGTGGGATTCTGGTGGGTAGCTATATCATTAATCCCTTATTTAAAAAAAAATCTCAGTTCTAAATATTTTGCTTAAAAAATTCAATCTTTGTTAGAATAGATCTTTACCTTTTGTCTAAATTTTTAAATTATTTTTGACATATTTGGTGAGTTGTCATTTCAAGTTCATCAGCCCAAATGACTTAACATTTTGCTATATGTTCTGGAGGCATATAGAAAAAGCATGAAATGTGGCCCCAGTCCTTCAAGAGTTAAAATTTACAGATAGGACTACTACATGCAAAATAGTAACAAATAATTTTTCCTAATATATTATTAAATGTTAATTATATGGTTCTGATTAAGGGCTTCAATATGTAGTTTGGGGAGGAACATGCAGTGAGTTCTAGTATAGTCAGGAAGGGATTTAAGAATGATATGCACTTTGATCTGAACTTTGAATGCCATTGCTGAGCAATCAGTTTTAAACAACAACTTCCTAAAAATCTGAGTAATGTTTATGTTAATATTTTTCTTAACATTTACTTTCCTATCCCTTCAAATACTCGCAAACATCTTAATTAAAATTCTTAATTTGTGAAAATAAAATTGCTTTTCATTTTCTAGAAACTTTAATGACATTTTTGTACTACTGTGTGTCTTTTCAGTCATCTACATATATTTTATGTACTATGTTTAATTTATTTCAGTTGAGAGAAAAAAAATTACTGTAAATTTCCTTTGAATCAACTAATGGTTAAAGAACTCAGTGTCCCATGTGGTCTGCTTTTTATAATGTTCTTGTATTCAGTCATGTTATACAGTGGCTATTTTCACATGAAAGATCAAAAAAGGAAAACCCTTGATGATGTTGGACTGGGAAAAGATTTTATGACAAAGACTTCAGCAACCATCACAACAACAACAAAAATTAACACATGGGACTTAATTAAGCTAAAAAGCTTTTGCACAGCTAAGGACACAACAAGTAAAGTTAAAAGACAACCTTTAGAATTGAAAAAGATATTTTCAGGGTATCAATTTGACAAAGAGTTGATAACTAGAATTTACAGAGAACTCAAATTAATCAACAGAAAAAGGGTAAACAATCCCATCTACCACTGGGAAAGATATATGAACAGAACCTTCTCTGATGATGACAGATGAATGGCTAAAAAACATTTGAAAAAATGCTCATTGTCCCTGATTTTCAGAGAAATGCAAATCAAAACCACCCTGAGATATTACCTAACCCCAGTAAAAATAGCCCATATCACAAACTCTCAAAGCTGCAGATGCTGGTGTGAATGTGGAGAGTAGGGAACTCTTTTACACTGCTGGTGAGACTGCAAACTAATACGACCATTTTGGATGGAAGTATGGAGAATCCTGAAAGAACTCAAATTAGATGTCCCATTTGATACTGCAATCCCATTATAGGCATCTACCTAGAAGCAAAAAAATCATTTTATCATAAGGACATTTGCACTAGACTGTTTATCGCAGCTCAATTTACAATTGCCAAAATGTGGAAATAACCCGAAAGCCCACCAACCCAGGAATGGAATAACAAGCTGTGGTATATGTACACCATGGAATACTATTTAGTCATTAAAAAAGATAGAGATTTTTACATCTTGGTACTAACCTGGATGGAGTTGGAACACATTCTTAGTAAAGCATCACAAGAATGGAGAGGCAAGAATCCAATGTACTCAATTCTAATATGAAGGCAGTCGATGATTTAATATAAGGGGTGAGGTAGGGGAATGAGGGATGGGGAGAGGGGAGGAGGGAGAGGAATGAGGGATAATTGTGTATGGCACACTCCTTGGGGGCGGGACACAAAGAGGGACTTTACCTAACAACTTCAATCAGTGTAACCTAATTCTTTGTACCCTCAATGAGTGCCAAACAATAAAAAAAAGGGAAAATTAATCTCCTTTATAAGTTATTTAAAAAAAAAATTACAGTTAACCAGCTTATAAATTTTTACATAATTATATTCACATGTAATGTTAAGGCAAAACACATTGATTGCATTTCATTGTTTCTTTCTTTCTTTCTTTCTTTTTTTTTTATTGAATCCTAGCTGTGTACATTAGTTCAATCATGGTCATTATTTCTTAAAGTGGGGTAAGTGCCTTTGTATCAGAATCGCTTAGGGTGTTCATCAATATTCACATTCCTTGGCTCTATCCTTGGGCAGGGGGTAATGAAATTTGCTTTTTAACATCCTTACCAGATAATTTTCCACATTTAACCAGTGGTCCAAGGAAATATTATCTTGAGTCTCTTGACAGTTTGCTGTAGGGACATGCCTCAAGACTTGATAGCTATTATCACTGGACATGTTGCCTTAATTAGAGTGTCATTGGACATGTTTTGTTTTGAGAAAACTACAAGACAAGTAGAGATTTCTTTTATTAAATAAATTTACTTAAAAATTATTTATCCTCTTACAAATCAGATCCTTTGTCAAGTTTCTTTATTAAATTTACTATTATTGGCTTCATATTAGACTGTAATCCATTGTAAGTATATTGATTTTCGTGTCCCTTTTACTTACAGGAATTGATTAAAGGCTTCCATTCATGAAAGACTAGTATTTGTTAAGTCTTAGAAAGTTAAAAAGTGAGGGATACTCCTTCTCATTGTTTTAAGGGGATAATTTATCATGAATTACATGAATTAAGCTATTTATGGTTTTATTTATTGCTTATGTTTGCACTTTGGTGACATACTGTAAGTAGTTCTTGTGGCTTATTTGGGCAAGTCATGACTTTTCATCCTCTTGTTCTCTGGGACTTGGTAGTATTGAACCGCATTGCACAGACTATGGGGCTGAGGACAGTGTGGGTCATCATTGTAATAAGGAACCCATGGTTACTGTCTGTTTCAGGACAGCAGTGACCATAGTGCCATGAGTCTTAAATAAGGAATATAGTTTAATAAGTAAGTTAGAATGAGTCCTGTATGAAATTAGCCTGATAGGAAAAAAAGGGTACTCTGTGGAGTTAAATGCTCTAAGTACAATCTAAATTTGTTATCTAGGCTGGAGAGCCTCTCCTAGCATTTTTCAGTTTCAATTTGGAAAATCTGTATTATAGTCAATGGTGAGGCATTTGTAGGTAACCACTTTCACATATTACTATTTTGAATTGTTCTTTAATCTCTTAGGTTGAGTAAAGTTTCTTTGTTTTTAATTAAAAAATTATTTTTTGGTTATGTTGTAAAAATAATTTGCATTTGAAATGAAAGTAAATGAAGTATGATTGATCAAATGATGATTATTAAATCATAAAAATTATAAAATCCTCTGTCAGATGTCTAATATGGACTTTAATAAGAGGTCAAAATGACTTTGGCAATTATATCTCTGAGTTTTTGTGTGCACAAAGGGGAAAACAAACTGTCCATTCCAAGGAGCCTCATACTGATGATAGCTGGTATCTAAAAGAAAGATTTCCTTTTAACCACTCCACAGAATTATTGTTAACATTAAGTGAGAGAAAACATCTTTCTTTGAGGAAGGAAGAAAACATCTTTCTAGGAGAAAGGTAAAGAGGAGCTCTCTTCTCTGCCCTGCCCCATTTTTTTTTCCAGTTTATTTCAGCACAAATGTATGCTGTCTTTCAGGCATTTGTGCTAGGGGTGGGAATGCAGGAAGATTAAGATTTAGCTCAGCCCTAATATGAAGCTAATTTATAGCTTTCATATGAAGGCTAAAACCCAACTATACCACAAGAATACAGGGAAAGGGGAAAGGGAGGGGAGGGGTGGGCAGAGGATGGGTGGAGGGAGGGCAATTAGTGGGAACACACCTATGGTGCATCTTAGCAGGGTACTGGTGAAACTTATTAAACGTAGAGTATCAATGTCTTTATATAGTGATCAAGAAAATGCCATGAAGGCTATCTGTAACAGTACGATAAAAATATTTCTGAATGTATATGAAGCACATTGTGCCCTATGTTTGCACCAATGTACACAATTATGATTCAATAAAATTATAAAAAAAAGACAAGGAATTAAAAAAAAAAGAAAGTGATTCCATTTTATAATAGCATCAAAAAGAAGGAAATATTTAGGAATAAATTTTATGAAAGAAGTGCAAAACCCGGACCACACAGAAAAAAACACAAATGATTGCTGAAAAAATTAAAGAAGACCTAAATAAATGAAATGACATTCACTGTTCATACATTGGAAGACAATCAATCATTAATATGACAAATTAATCTACAGATGCAACACAATTCCTATCAAAATCCCAATTGCCACTTTGCATAAATTGACAACTGGATCCTAGAATTCATATGGAAATATAAGGCATCTATAATAGCCAAAACAATCTTGACAAAGAAAAACAAATTCAGAGGATTCACACCTCCCTATTTTAAGATTTGCTGCAAAGCTACAGTAATCAAAGCATTGTGGTAGAGGTATGCAAATAGGCATACTGATCAATGGAATAGAAATGAGAGTCTAGAAATAAGCTCTCATATTTCAACTGATCTTTGACAAGAGTACCAAGATAATTTGATGGGGAAAAGAACGCTCTTTTCAAAAAATCATGCTGGGTCAAGTGAATATCCACCTGCAGAAGAATGAAGTTGGATGACTACTTTACAATGTATGTAGTATATAAAAATTAACTCAAAATGGATCAAAGACCTAAACACAAGAGCTAAAACTACAAAAGTCAGAGAAGAAAACACAGGGGTAAATCTTGGTGATCTTGGACGAGGCAATGGTTTTTTAAGATATGACAACAGAAGCACAAGCAGGAAAAGAAAAACACAGATCTATAGAACTTCATTACAATTAATAACATCAAGGTGAAAATATAATCCACAGAATATGGAAAAATATTGTAAACCATGAATCTAATCAGGGACTTGTATGTAAAATATATATTTTAAATCTCCCACAACTTTATAATAAAAAGATATATTTTTTAAAAATCCCATACAACTTTATAATAAAAAGAGAAATAACTCAAATAAAAAATGGGCAACTGATATGAATAGATATTTGTCCAGGGAAGAAATGTCAAAAAGCACATGTAAAGATTCTCAACATCATTAGTCATTAGAGAAATGCAAATGAGACATCACATCTACCATAGGTGGACAATAACCAATATTAGTGAGAATCTGGGGAAAGTAAAACCCTCATTCTATTGTTGGTGGGACTATAGAAAGGTGCAGCACTTTGGAAGACTTTTCCTCAAAATGTTACCATACATACAGTTACACATTTGACCTAACAATTCCATCCCTAAGTATATACCTAAGATAAATGAAAACATGTTTTGCACAAAACGTGAATGTTGATAGCAACATTATTCCTAATAGCCAAAAAGTGGAAACAACATAAATGTTCATCAACTGATGAATGGTTTATCCATACAATGGAATATTGTTTGGCCATAAACAGCAATACTGAGCATGCTACAACATGGATGAAAACATTAAGCCAAGTGAAAGAAGTCACCCACAAAAGGACACATATTGTATGGTTATATTCATATGAAATGTCCAGAATAGGCAAATCCAGAGAGACAGAAAGTATAGTGTTGCCAGGGGCTGGGGAAAGGTGGAGTGAGACTCGACTGCTAATTCTTTTTGAAGGATGAAATCTTACAGATCTAGATGATGGTAATGTTTGCAAAACTTTGTGAATATATTAAAACCCACTGAATTGTGGACTTTAAATGCATGAATTTTATGATGAATGAATTGTGTCTCAATAAAGCTGTTATAAACAAATATCAACCAAATCATCTGCATCAAAATATCCTAATAATATCACAATTTATCTTGTTAAACATCTTTAAATTCTTTTGATCACTGTTATCATATGACCTAACAATTCTATCCCTAGGCATGTACCCAAGAGAAATGAAAACATATGTTCATACAAAACCCGAATCATACCCATCTTTTTCATAATGTAGTTTATTAGGATTATTATTACAAAAGAAATAAAAGCATAAAGATCAGCACACTGCAGATACAAGAAAGGCTTGCTAGGTCGAACAGAGTTCTCTCTCTTCTGCAAATTCACCCATCCTGATTTCAGATGAAATCAACACTTTTCAGTGAAATCAACACTATCTACTATTGCAGGGCACTGTTAAATTAAATAATTCTCATCATAACCTTGGAGAGATGAAATGTAGTGCTATTCACATGTGGGGATGAGAAAGGTAGAGTAAATGTCTTCTCAAAGGGTAAAGCAAGATTCCTGACTCAGGTCCAGCGTGCTTCCCGGCACCCAACAGCTGCCGCCCATCGCTGGCTTTCACTCATTGTCAGAAGAGTATCCTGACCTGCTGCCAGTTGGGAAAGCACTCAGCTTTCTCCTAATAATGGAAAAAGCAGCTCATCCCTTTGGGAGACCAATTGACTAGCTGGCTCCAGTTCAGGTTGGCTCCAGTTCAGACTGTCCAACAGCCGGGGCAGCATCTGCCTGACAGCAAGCACGAGGGCAGAGTCTCATCCTCTGGAGACACCACGGGCATCTTAATCTCTGCCTATGACAGGAACGATCCCTCAGCCCAGACACCAGCTATTCAAATGGGAGGTTCATTTAGTACTGAGCCTTGAGGTGAAAGGACAATGGGGCAAAATGATCAGAAAGGAGATCATAGGAAGAAGTTTTAAAGGAAGTGATCTTCATAGTTGTACTAGAGAGATAGTCCCACATGAGTACGTATATGCGTGGATAAGAATGTTCTTTGTGGGCAGCACCTGCGCCAGCCCCACATGCCGGAGGTGGCGGGTTCAAACCCAGCTCCGGCCAAAAACTGCAAAAATAAATAAATAAATAAAAAGAATGTTCTTTGCAATATTATTTACATAACTGAAAAATTGAAAACAACCTAAATGACCATCAATAGGGGACTGGCTAAATAAATTGTGTACACCCAAACTATGGAAAATGTTGAGGTAGGTACTGACCGGCATGGATAGAGCTCCAAAACATAGCACTGAATGAAACAAAATCAAGAAAATCATATATACACTATGTTGGCCCCATGGGTGTACCCATGGAAAAGTCACATGTGCTAACCTACCCATTTCATTGACATTCATTATTTGACTGTGTAGCTCAAAGGCAGGTAATAGCGGTGACTCTGGAAATGAGGCTGCAGTTGGGGATGGCAGGGAATTACAGCATAATCTGTAATTGTTGACTTATTTTACTCCAACTATGTAATCGTATATTTCTTGTGTAATTAAAAGTTATAAAATTTTTAAAATAAAAATAAGCACAAAAGCTAGTTAAGGAAGGTGAAGCTGTTACATTTGTAGAGTAAATTTAAAGCCCATTTCTATAAATAAAATAGTTTCAACTAACCATTTAATCTTCATAGTAGCTCTTTCCAGAGAGAGAGAGAGACGGTAGAGAGAGAAAGTTGGTGGTGGGAAGATTAGCTGAGATGAACACATATCTTCTCTTCTCCCCCCACCCTACCCTTTCCCATATGGCGATTCAGAGAACTTCCAAGCAGAGCAGGAAGACATCATGATTATCTAGTCCAACCCTTCATTTTTCAGGCATGTGTGTGGGACCTCAAAGAGACATGCCCTGCCCTATGTCAAAGGGTCAGCTAGTGGCAGACCCCGACCCCCAAGTCCCTGGCCTTGTCCTATCCCACCAGGCTATGGAAGCCTAGGCTGTTTGCTGTGTTTAGTCCTGAGCCTTGAGGCGAAAGGAGAGTTGGGTAAAATGATCCAGCCTCCTCACTGTCTCCTGGCTTTCAGGCCACCAGTGACTGGGGTTCTTGCAGGTCCTGGCTCAGTTCTGTACTTAATCCTTTCCACCTCTGAATCCGCCCTTTTCCCCTGGACTTCCCACAGTCTCTCTCTGTCCTCCTCGTCCTGCACTCAGCAGCCCCACGGGCCTTCCCTACCTTGGGCCATGGTGGCTGCCTCCAAGCCCAGGGCTGCTCCCCACACAGCAGCTGGAAGGACTGGACCTTCAGGAAACTGGTGCCAGAGTGGCTGCTTCCCCGTCCATCCCGAGACTCCAGGAGACACTGAAGGTGGGGCTGACAGCTGCCTGCCACCTGCTTACTGGGCAGATCACAACTGGTTTTCTCACTTGCCCTTGGGTTTTTCTTGGCGGTGTTGCTTGGCTGAGAGGAGGTGTGGAGGCCAATGAACTGTCACAGCCTTGTGCCATGTGGGCCTTGCATAGCTCTTGAGCAACAGGGCATTCCCCAGCAGGTGCTGTGCCTTTCCCTAGGAGGGAAAGGCAAGCTGACAAGGTTTCCAGGGAGAAGGGGGCGCTGCACTTGGGTAGGAAGGAGTATCAGGGTCCCAGACTACTGCTCAAAACGAGCAGCCACAGGAAGCCTAGAGCCCTGCTGGGCACCTGAGCTCTCTTTTCTCCTGAAGAGTCACTTCATGCACATTAAATGCAAACAGAACCCAATCTGTCTGGATCACCTTTTCTATGATTTCCTTGTATTTAATTTTGGCAGTGGCATTGCCTTGGACGAGACCTGCTAGGTCTGAAGTGAATCTCAAAACCAGAAGAGGAAGGAAAATTGGGCAGATTGCTGGAGGAGTTTTGGAAACAACTGTTGGTGAGAGGGTGGGAATGCCAGTGAGCAAAGACCTTGATCCTAATGATCCTGCTAAAACAAAACAAAACAAAAACGTACAAGCCCTTGGAGTGCACTTCAGGAGAAAAGCACAGATGGGAGAAGAGAGAGGGAGGGCCGGAGAAGGGCTCTGCATTAGGAGGAGGAGGGACCCCCACACCTTTCCCCACTGGAGCCACTTCTCCCTGTGCCCCTGCTTTCTGGGTCCTTCTTTCTCTGGAATCTTATTTACCAGCACAGTCCTCCCACCTGCAATTTTCCACTCTCTCTGTCCCCACTCAGCTCTTTTAGGGTTTGTGTGCTCAGTTACACCGTTTTAACACACTGTGCCCACCTCCAAGCCTCAACCCTGAGTCCCCGCAAGTTCCTGTCCTTTTCTCTCAACCGCACTTCTTGGCCAAGCCCTTGTCTACTCCTCGGCCTCCCTCCCGCTCCCAGCCCCCTGCAGTCTGCCCTTGACACCAGGCACCAGACACCCTTTCCTGGTCTTTCAGGTGCTGTTTGTAGCCCTGTGTGCACTGACCACCGCTCTGGGCTCAAGGGACTTCTCTCTTAATTCCCCTGCTACCTCCCTGTCCACTCTGCCCGCTTCTTCTCAGTCCCCTGCACAGGCTCTTTGTCCTTGTGCTGGTGACTCCCAGAGGTTTGTCTGGGGGTCTCCTCTCTTCTCACTTCACTTGCTCCTGTGTGACCCCAATGACCCCAGAACTGTGTATTGCAGGCACAGCCTGATGGACAGCTCCACTGCGTGGACCTTCAACACCTCACACCCTGTGTGCCCCAATGGGACTCCTCCCCTCTCCTCACCTCTCAAAGTACCTGCCCTTCTTCCCAAATCTCTGCTGTTGTCTTGGTGGGTGAGGATACGTCCACTCATCGTACCTGGAAAACCTGGCAGCCACCTCATCCTTTTCCATCTTCCTGAACTTTTGTCTAATAGTCCAGCCCAACTCTGAATTACCTTCCTAAAACTGCCTCCTCCTCCCTGGGCCCCTTGGCCCTGCTTTCACTGAAGCCCCTGCTTGCTTGGGCAACAACTCCTAACCGTCCTTTCTCTGAATGGGTCGCCAGGGATTTTTTGGAAGTGCCAATTCAACCAGGTTGCTCCCTGCTTAAGATCAAACAGTGTAAAGGCCAAACATCTCAGCATCGCTCTCAAAGCCCTTGAGGATTGTTCCCTGCCCACCTGGAGGCCAGGCAGGCCTAGTCCCCTTGGTTCTCTGATGCAGACCTCTCTCCCTCACCTCCGTGCTCCCTCAACGTGCTGGCCACTTTTGGAAATGTCTGCCTCTTGCTTCTCTACTTCCCAGTGTCCAGACTCAAGCAGCCTCCTCCAGGAAGTCTTCCTGACACCCATCACCTTCCACCAAGAATCTGATTTGGGGCTTCCTCGTCTGCATTTCCTATCAACCAACTTATACCTCACATTATAAATTCTTACCTGGCCTTCCTCCAGTTCCCCAGGAAGGCAAAGACTTTGTCTTATTAATAGCATTCCCAGTGTTTAATAATGTCAGTGGCTAATAGTAATAGAACTACTAATACCACTGGTAAGAGCTTTTAATTGCAGATACTATTTGGGGTTCTTTCTGTGCACTACCCCATTACAACATCCCTGTGCTTAGGTACTGTTACTGTTCCTTGTATATTACAGATGAAGAAATCAAGGCTTAAAGACATTAAATAGCTTTTCTAGGCCCACTCACAAAGGGCTGGTGGAGCGAGATTTTGAATGCAGGCGCTCAGACTCCACAGCCCGAGTGCAGTATCTGAAACACGGTCGCCTTTCAGCTCCTCTGTGTGACCTGTCGGGGTGAATGAAGTAAAAAATGATCCACGTGTGGACGGACAAATGCCCAAATACCAGGACCACTGCCACACCCTGAGAAGGATTAGCTGGAAAGGAGGAAGGAACAGGGGCTGCAGAGCTTATTGTGAGGGTGAGTCCAGCCAGGGTGGATGGAGAGGTGTGGTGGCCATAGGGGAAGATGCCCAGCAGCCCATTTCATGGTGTCTCTGGGCCAGCTTGGGGCAGAGCCCTGGGGGATCAGACTGAAAGAGAGCTTAGAGTAGATCTGGCCTGTCCAGCCAAGGCAGGGGACGCAAAGAAAGCTGGGTTCTAAGTGAGGGGTGGGGGGAACACTACAAAGTATGACTTTTAAAGCCAATTTTTAGATGGGGACAGGGAAAGTGATTCTGCAGGTGGACTGGGAAGGCAGAAATGGCTAACATCTACATCTTATGAGGGGCCCCTCAGAAGCTCATGAGAAGCCTGCCCACTGTTCCCTCACAGTGACACAGCCAGGACAGCACAGGAGGGCCAGTGACTAACGTAGGAGGACCCAGTACTCAGCAGACAAGCAAGGTGTCACATTTTTGCAAGAGCCAGAGCAGGTGTCTCTCTGTTGAGGGTGGAGAGCCACCTAGAACACTGCATGACAAGGCAATGACAGGGCACCACAGAAATGCCCAGTGGCACTTAATGGGGACAGGCGTAGCTGGCACACAGGGAGGAGTGAGGGCATGTGGGCGCCTACCCTTCCTGCCCCAAGCAGCCATGTGCAGGCAGGTCTGGGGGAGGTGCAGGCCAGGGGGACCCCCCCAAAGAGAAAGTAGAAGGGAGGAAGAGGACTATGGGGGTAAACCAGCAAAACCCAGAACATGGAGAGAAAGCGGGGGAGGGGAAGGGGGGAGAACAAAAAGGAAGAGGAGGAGGGGGAGAGAGGGAGGAGGGGAGGAGAGGAGGAGGAGGGGGAGGAGCAAGCAAATATCAAAGCCCACAGAGGAGCGAGGGGGAAATGGAGGGCGGGGTGTTGAGAAGGTGGGAGGTGGGGGACTCAATGAGCCTGCAGCCCTGGGCAGGTGGGCAGTGGACCAGGGTAAACGGCCGTGCCTGCAAGCCAACAGGAAGATGCTCTCCTTTTCTGTGTTTCTGGATTTTTTCCTCCTTTTCTGTGTTTCTGGATTTTCTAAATTATCTATGATAGAGATGTATCAATTTATAACGATGACTTTAGGGAAATACAAGAGGGGAAAAGATCAGAATGATCTATTAGAAAATGTTAGCAGAGACTTCCCCTGGGATGAGGGATCTTTTGGTGATTTTTCTCTAGTTTCTTTTCAAATCATCTAGATGAGCAGGAATTTTTTTTTTTAGCTTTTCTATCTTTATTTATTTATTTATATATTTTTTATTGTTAGGGATTCATTGAGGGTACAAGAAACCAGGTTATACTGATTGCATTTGTTAGGTAAAGTCCCTCTTACAATGGTGCTTTGCCCCTGAAAGGTGTGGCACACACCAAGACCCCACCCCCCTCGCTCCTTCCCCCTCTCTGCTCTTCCTTTCCCCACCCCTCCCTCATTCTTTCTCTCTCTGCTCTCCCCTTCCATCACCCCCACCGTATGAATAATTGTCATTAATTGTCCTCATATCAAACTTGAGTACATGGGATTCATGCTTCTCCATTCTTGAGATGCTTTACTAAGAATAATGTGTTCCACTTCCATCCAGGTTAATACAAAGCCTGTAAAGTCTCCTTTTTTTTTAATGGCTGAATAGTATTCCATAGTGTACATATACCATAGCTCATTTTTAATCTTTTTTTTTTTTTCTATAAACTTTGTGGTACATCCTACTGAGGACAATGCAATATCTCTTCCAGGAATCTCTTCTGGGGCCTAGCTTGCAATTAATTTGCTTAAATAGTCCTTACAAGCAACCACATTACTCTTTCCCTGTGTATACATCTATGTATGACTGAATGTTCTAACTCCAGACAAAAAGTCAGGTGCTTTACTATGTTTGCTGAGATCCTATCTGGTTGTATCAGACTCCTTAAGCCCAGGGCTGTAAATCCATAGCCCAGGGGTCCTCAGACTTTTTGAACAGGGGAAGGGACTTTTTCATGGTCCCTCAGACTGTTAGAGAGCAGGACTATAGTTTAAAAAAAAAAAAAAAAAAACTATGAACAAATTCCTATGCACACTGCACATAACTTATTTTGAAGTAAAAAAACAAACCGGTAACAAATACAATATTTAAAACGAAGAACAAATAAAGTTAAACCAACAAACTTACCAATATTTCAATGGGAACTATGGGCCTACTTTTCGCTAATGAGATGGTCAATGTCCAGTTCCATATTTGTCACTGCTAGTCAT
>CAUYON010039235.1:0-11168 GCA_963573935.1 Arctocebus calabarensis | reverse complement strand
AGGAGACTCTCTTGAGTCCAGGGGTTGGAGGTTGCTGTGAGCTGTAATGCCATGACACTCTACCGAGGGCAACAGCTTGAGGCTCTGTCTCAAAAAAAAAAAAAAAAGAATTTGAGGTGTTTATTAATTCACCCGTCATACTGCAAGTTACGTGTGTCCCCTATCTTGCCCATCTCTTTTTTTCTCTCTAGACCCGTGATTTTCATGTTTGTTTTTTTAAGACAGAGTCTCACTATGTCACCCTAGGTAGAGTGCTATGGCATCACAGCTCACAGCAACCTCAAACTTTTGGGATTAAAAGATTCTCTTGTCTCGGCCTCCCAAGTAGCTGGGACTAAATGCATCTGCCACAATGGTATTTTTTTTTTTATACAGAGTCTCTCCCTGTCACCCTCAGTAGAGTGCCATGATGTCACAGCTCACAGCAACCTCAAACTCTTGGGCTTAGGTGATTCTCTTGCCTCAGCCTCCCGAGTACCTGGGACTATAGGCACCCACCACAACGCCCGGCTAATGCCTGGCTATTTTTTAGAGACGAGGTCTCTCTCTACCTAAGGCTGGTCTCAAACCTTTGAGCTTGGCTCACTGCCCATAGCACAGTGGTTATGGTGCTGGCCACATGCAGCTAGGCTGGCAGGTTTGAACTCGGCCTGGGCCAGCTAAGCAAAAATGACAACTACAACAAAAAAAAGCTGGGCATTGTGGTGGGCGCCTATAAGAGTCCCAGCTACGTGGGAGGCTGAGGCAAGAGAATCACTTAAGCCCAAGAGTTTGAGATTCCTGTGAGCTGTGATGCATGGCACTGTATGGAGGGTGACATAGTGAGACTTTGTCTCAAAAAACAAACAAAAACCCCTCAAAACCTGTGAGCTCAGGCAATCTACCTGCTTTGGTCTCCCAAGTGCTGGGATTACAGGCATGAGCCACCATGCCCAGCCATTTGTAATTTAATTTAATTTATTATTATTTTTTGAGGCAGAGTCTCACTCTGTCAACCTGCAGAGAGTGCGGTGGTATCAGCCTAACTCACACCAACCTCAAACTCTAATGCTCAAGACATCCTCCTGCTTTAGCTTCCCTAGTACCTGGGACTACTGCTGCCCACCACAATCCCCAGCTAATTTTTCTATTTTTGGTAAAGATGGGATCTTGATCTTTTCAGGCTGGTCTCAAACTCCTGAGCTCAACTCCTGAGCTCCTATCTACCGACCTCAGACTCCCAGAGTGCTAAGATTACAGGCGTGAGTCACCACACCTGGCTCTGGTTTTTTCAATTTTAATATTAATGAGTTTTTTATTATAATCACTTGTGTCTGATAATGTTTAATGTGTGCTTGCAATGAATGTGTAGTTTTCAATTGTCAGGTAAAACTGAGTACCTTATACATATATATTTTTACTGTTTTCATAGGTCTTGTTTCCTCATAATTTAAAAAATAAATTGGTCTTTTGGGTCACATCAAATTATTTATTGCTTAAGCTCCACAATACACCACATTGATCTCACAGAAAATATAAAAGAATATACTTGCAAACAGTGTGAAAGTTCAAAATACCTACTGGAACAGGAATGTAGACATAAGTCTCCCCTAAAACAACATGACGGTGTTATTTTATATCTGAAATGAATATGTTCCCTAATTTGTATAGTTAAATTATATTCTTGAGTCATAACATGACCCATTACTTTGTCTTGCTATGTTGGTATGCTAAGCAGAAATGTTTTTAGCTCTGGTTCTGGACACTTAGTAATTTTTTTTTTTTTTTTTTGTAGAGACAGAGTCTCACTATGTCACCCTCAGTAGAGTGGTGGCATCACAGCTCATAACAACCTCCAGCACTTGGGCTTAGGCGATTCTCTGGCCTCAGCCTCCTGAGTAGCTGGGACTACAGGTGCCTGCCACAACACTTGGCTATTTTTGGTTGTTGTTGTTGCAGTTTGGCTGGGGCTGGGTTTGAACCCGCCACCCTTGGTATATGGGGCTGGCGCCCTACCCACTGAGCCATAGGCGCCGCCTGAAATGTGAGTATTCTAATTGATAAGCTGGTAAAGGAACCTGAAATCGCTCTTAAAGCCTTGTGGTTTTTTTTTTTTTTTGCAGTTTTTGGCCAGGGCTGGATTTGAACCCGCCACCTCCAGCATATGGAGCCGGTGCCCTACTCCTTTGAGCCACAGGTGCCGCCCAGTCTTGTTTTTTTTTGTAATGGTGTCCATGATGAAAGAGAATTGATATTTGTACAATGCATCTATTTCTCTTGCAATCCAAAAAATATAAAATGATAAGACAAAAAAATATAAAATGATATTCATTTCTGCTTTTTATTTTTTATTGAGACAGAGCCTCAAGCTGTCACCCTGGATAGAGTGCTATGACATCACAGCTCACAGCAACCTCCAATTCCTGGGCTCAAGTGAGTCTCTTGCCTCCGCCTCCCAAGTAGCTGGGACTACAGGCACCCGCCACAACGCCCGGCCATTTTTTGGTTGCATCCATCATTGTTGTTTGGCGGGCCTGGGCTGGATTCAAACCCGCCGGCTCAGGTGTACGTGGCTGGCACCTTAGCCGCTTGAGCCACAGGCACCGAGCCCATTTCTGCTTTTACAAAATGTACAAACACGATCCTGATGGTGTTAACTGATTCACAGGTGAACAGGGTGTGAAGCGTGAGAAGGCAAACTGGAGAGGTTGAAGAGAGGGCGGACCAGTTTGATTGTGTTTGGGTGATTATGTTACATAGATTTTCACTGACTCCTCTGTGCAGGAAACTTTTTCAAGTGTTTACAGGATAATCTTACATTTCACATTCAAACCCAGGGCACATCCCTCAATCCCATTACTAGGAATCTACTCAGAAGAAAAACAATCATTTTGTCATAAGGACATCCACAATAGATTGTTTATCCAATTTACAATGGATAAAGTGTGGAAACAGGTTTGGCGCCTGTAGCACAGTGGTTATGGCACCAGCCACATACATCAAGGCTGGCAGGTTAGAATCTGGCCCAGGGCCTGCTAAACAATGATAACTACAACAGCAACAACAACAACAAAAATAGCCAGGCATTGTGGTGGGTGCCTGAAGTCTCAGCTACATGGGAGACTGAGGCGAGAGAATCACTTAAACCCAAGAGTTTGAGGATGCTGTGAGCTGTGAGGTCATGACACTGTACCAAGGTGGAAATAGTGAGATTCTGTCTCCAAAAAAAAAAAAAAATGTAGAATCAACCTAAGTGCCCATCAACCCAGGAATGGGTTAACAAGCTGTGGTATATGTATACCATGGAATAATATTCAGCCTTAAAAAAAGAAGGAGACTTTATATTTTTGTATTAACCTGGATGAAACATATTCTTCTTAGTACAATATCATAAGAATGTAAAAGCAAGTATCCAATGTACTCAATACTAATATGAAGTCAGTAGACAAACTAATATGTGCCCACATAAGGGAAAAACTCATTTCAATTCAAGTTGGGGTGAGGGGGAAGGAGAAAAGAGGGGGAAGGGAAGGGAGAGGTGGATAGATATGCTCCCCCCTAATGGGGATGCAACTATAGCAGGGACCTTACCTAAAAAATGCAAACATTGTAACCTAACCATTTGTACCCTGATACTAATCTGAAGAACAAAAAAAAGAAATAAAGAAATCCAGGGCACAGTCCCTGTTGTCAATTCCTGTTGTCTCACTAAGGCAAATTAAAGCACAGTATGAATTGTGACCCACATTTTATTACAAATTCCTTCACATTGCATGTATCTGTTGATTGGGAGCTACAGCAAGCTGGCATGTATTTGTGTAAATACACACACACACACACACACACACACGAGGTCAGATGATTAAGTCCACAAACTCATCCTGGGAAAAAGTACTACATACTTTATTTCTGAATATCACTACAGTCACCTCTGAACTACTCCCCTCGAGAAGCTATGAAATACTAATCAGTTACAAAGTCCAGGGATTTCAGGGAGAGCGACTGGGTAGAAGCTCCCTGACAGGACATCAAAGTGAGCATCCCCAATCTGGGGTGGCAGACACAGAGTGGACCCTGGTGTTGGGCACTGAGGATCCCAGCCTTGTTTCAGGAGTTTTTTCCAGAAGATGGGTAAACTGGGTCTGCTCTCCAGGATCATCTGACAGACCAGGGACATTGAGGACCTGGAAGATGAGGAATGACAGAGGGAGGGTAAGAAGGTTGGAGAAGGAAAAGGCAGGACAGAGAAAGGGGCACATGTTGTCTGGGGACTATGGGACAGAAAAGAGAAAAGGCATTTTTGATCATTTGAACATATGATTTCAATCTGTGAATTGAGCAGTTAAGAGTTTTATCAACACTGGCTTTTGGAATTTAAGGACATAATGATTTATGTGGAGAATCCCTTTGTTTTAGGAGAAATCACCCTGGGGGCCTTAGAGGAGTTGTGTGCCCCATCCAGCATCTTATTCTGGTGAGTTTAGTAAAACGCTTCTGTTCTGGGATAATATGCAGACAACAATGTTGACAGGGAAAATGTGGTAAAATGTGGAATTCAGAGATTTTACTAAGGGAAAATTATATATGTGTGAAATTATTCCAAATCAATGATTTTGAGTATTCAAATTGATTTAAATTCTTCATGTTTAAAATGAGGTTGAATATTATATTTTTTCTTAATCATGCTTCTAAATTTTCTTTCTTTCTTTTCTTTTTTTTTTTTTTTTGCAGTTTTTGGCCAGAGCTGGGTTTGAACCCACCACCTCTGGCATATGGGACCAGCGCCTTACTCCTTTGAGCCATAGGCATTGCCCCTAAATGTTTAAATATGAATATGTTTTTATACAATTTCCTTAGAAAAAAACAAAAATAAAAACATTTCAAGACAGAGAGTAACTGAGCAATGTATTTCTAGGAAGCATGCATCTGCGAAACCTCAAGGAAGTGCCTTCTACTGATTGCAAATTATACCAGGGAGACACATTGACAACAAGGAATTATAAGCAGGCTCGGCGCCTGTGGCTCAACAGGCTAAGGCGCCAGCCACGTACACCTGAGCTGGCGGGTTCGAATCCAGCCCAGGCCCACCAAACAACAATGACGGCTACAACCAAAAAAATGGCCAGGCGTTGTGGTGGGTGCCTGTAGTCCCAGCTACTTGGGAGGCAGAGGCAAGAGACTCGCTTGAGCTCAGGAATTGGAGGTTGCTGTGAGCTGTGATGTCATAGCACTCTATCCAGGGTGACAGCTTGAGGCTCTGTCTCAAAAAGAAAAAAAAGGAATTATAAGCAGCAGAAATGGTAACTGTATGCATACATGTGTAATCACTACTGTTTTTTCATTTTTCAGCTTCCACGAAGAGACAACTGGTTCTTGATGGTTAAACCAGACTTTATTGTGGTTATAACACATACAGAATTGAGACATGGAAATCAGTAGTACAAGGTCTGTGGCAGGGTGTTGTGCCCAGACCAATCCCCAAAGACCACCAGGGAGCCAAGTCCAAGCAAAAGCAAAAGAGCCTTTAATCAAACTCAAGTTTGGTCCCTCAGTCCAGCTGAGGGCCCCAAATTCCAGGCAGGCATTCATTTTATACTATTTTTCTTGCGTGGTCAGCACGGCAAGCTAGCGCAATACAGAAGCCAATCACAGCAGTTAAAGCAGGGTCGCAGAGTGGGGGGTACATTTTTGTTCATAAATCACAAGATACATCACAAGTTCATTACTTCATGGGTCACAAGTACATGGTTCATACATAGTTCAGGGGTGCAAAGTATGGTCGTAAGAGTTGGGTAAGTTTCCAAGGAACTTGGGACTTTCCCTCAGCGGGTATTGCACCAGAGGTTTTAACATACCCCTCCCTTCCTCCCGTAAACTTATCTCCTTTCCAGAATATAGCTCCTCTGCCCTTGTGGGGGCTGGGGCTAAAACACAAAACACTCCCCCTTTGAGGGGTGAAGGGTTTGTTATTTTCTTTAATTCTATGGCTTAGGGAGTTAGCAGCAGGGGTAGGGGACTTGGTTATTACACTTTCACCTCTGCTCTCTCAAGGGCTCCTGGATCGCATGGGTTCCTACGTGTTCTGGTAAGTGGTGAATAGTAACGCTAATCTCATAACACCTGAGGAATCCAAAATTTGATGGCTACGACTCACACTAGAAATAAGTATAACTTAATCCCACTAAGTAAAAAATAATAGGTTGAGGAAATCTACCAGACCATCCCATAGAATGCAAAAGGAAAGACAAAGCAGGGGGGAGGGGGAGAAGCTGATAGAAAATAGAAAGCAAGTCCCAGCTGTGATTTTCAATGATGACAACTAAAACTCCAAGTGACAAATCTAGAGATGGCAGCTCTGACTACTGTCTAGTGAGAAGCCTATTAATGCCTTTTGCATTCTATTGGTAAAGTGTACTGAGGGTCAACTCTGTAAATAAAACCTGTGGGGACATAAGGGGCAGCAATTCACTCCTATCTTTGTTTCTTCTGAAAAATAAAGACTTTGGCAGCAACATGAGAAAAACAAAGGTACAAAATGATATGACAAAACACAAACTTCATATTTTAAGTCTCTTGTCTTCACGTATGAAATAAAGTATCACCCTGCCTTGGAGCAATATTTATTTAGACCCTTAGTAAATTATGAACCAGTGTGTGTCAGGGATTAGCACCCTATTAAATATTATTGAATAAATTTATTAAACTTTATTAGCACAGTTCATCTTAGTATCCACGTTCAGATAAACTTTGGACTCTACATAATCCTGAAGAGAGATTTCTTTTAGACACTTCATCTGGCCAAAGTGAAAATTCGTTTCCCCAAAGTGCCATGAAATGTTCTTGCCTATAATTTGATGTACAAAATGAGATCCACAACACAATATCAATGTCATAATGAGTTTCCAAGGTCATTGTGGATATAACGACGAGGGGTGCTCAGACAATGGTAACTGAATAGAGTCGCTGTGGCCATTGTTGCTGTCTGCTGGAATTAAACCCTTAGTCATAATTATCTACAGTTCAAGAGCAGAACCTGGGTGTTCTAGGATCCCTAAGAATGAGCAGAAAGGGGCTCACAGTGGGAAAACATGACCCCAAAACACTTGAGACACGTATCAACCATAGACTATAATCCCAACATGCAGCCATATAAAAAGGAATAATGGAATTCAGCATGTAGAAGATGACAAAGGTGACCACCAGCATCAGGACAGTGTGGGTGGCTCTGGTCTCAATCGGGCTTTTGTGGTACTGGCTGGTGATGTGGACGTGCTGTACTCTCTGGCGATGTCTCTGCAGGAGAAGCATCATGGAGCCACTGGTCCAGCCCATGAGGACAAAGAACATGACATCGGGGGCTGACCACAAATAGATTATACTTGCAGTGGAAGGTGAGTGGGAGCAGAACCCATTGCGTTGTGTGTAGTTATCAACATCTGTGTCCCATGGACTAGTCATTATCACAGGAATATGCATACTCCACAAGGCACTGAACACCCAGCAGGTGCCACAGACAGGACCAGTGGCCTTGGGTGCTCTTCCTCTGAGCATTGCTGTCCCTGGGCTCCTAGGGACGAGAGTGAGATAGCGATAGGTGCTCAGAACACAGGTGGAGCACATTGTGGTGCTTCGAGCCACTAGGCGGACATAATAGATCAGTTTGCACTCGGGGGAGGACAAGGATTTCCTCAGGACAAAGGTCAACATTATGTGGGGGATTCCAGTGGAGAGGAGGACCAGGGAGTTGGCCACAGCCAGATGGGTGAGAATCGTGTGTGTGGGCCTCCTCCTAAGGCTGGTCAGGATTGGAGAGACATTATGGAAGAAGAGAAGGGCGTTGGCCACAGTCCCAACCACAATCGGGAGGGGAAAGATGGTTTTCAGAGCCACTTCTCCTGCAGTTCTTAGGATACTGTACTGAGAACACATGGCAGGGACTGCAGAGCCAGCTGTGCTAGTGACGGCCATACCACTGTTAGGTTCTCATCTCAGAAAAGTGTTCTGGGGTTTTTCTCCCTGAAAACGGAGACATTGACCTATTCCACAGAACAGGATCACCCTAGAGAATGAACATTGGCTCCAGTTTCATGTTTTACCATTATTTTGTAATTACTTCTATTCTGCCCCCACCAAAACTTATAATTTAGGAGCCATGTGTGTCTTGTCCTACAGTGAGGTGACATGAGAAGCGTTGACCGAACGTGCACTTTCTTCATGTGTAGTGAGGGGACTGGGATAAGCAGGCAGAGCTGCGTATTGACAGTTCATAACCCTTCTGGGCACCTCATTAATATCTGCATTTAAGACAGTGATGTGGAAAGGCGCTGGCCCCATATACCGAGGATGGTGGGTTCAAACCTGGCCCCAGCCAAACTGCAACAAAAAAAATAGGTGTTGTGGTGGGTGCCTGTAGTCCCAGCTACTCAGAAGGCTGAGGCAAGAGAATCGCCTAAACCCCAGAGCTGGAGGTTACTGTTAGCTGTGACACCAGGGCACTCTACCGAGGGTGACAAAATGAGACTCTGTCTCTAAAAAAATAAAAAAAAAAAAAAATAATGCTGGGCAGCACCTGTAGCTCAAAGGAGTAGGTCGCTGGCCCCATATGCTGGAGGTGGCAGGTTCAAACCCAGCCCTGGCCAAAAACTGCAAAAAAAAAAAAAAATCATGCAGAAATCATAAGATCATCCAACTCCCTGTGAGACACTCGTCACCTCTTCAGACCTCGACACTATTTGCTGGAGTGACTGGACACAGACATTGTTTCTAAATCATCAGCTCTCTGGATGCACTAGACGGCCTTACAGCATATTTAGTACAGGTATTAAATTCGACATGAAGAAAGTGCACAGTGACCAAAATCGATGCCGGTAATAATAACTGGCCAGACCTTAGCATGCTGAGTGACCAGGTCCTGGACCACTTTCCCTGAGTGGTGTCATCCTCAGCTCACCACAGATTAACATTGATCCTTAGACCCAGTGGGTGACAGGTTGTTTGACATCTCTCTAAGCTTTTGAGTCCATGTATTTTCTGAGTCTTTCATGAGTTCTGTGTTTTACAAAGGAGAGTCAGTCTATTTCCCTCGGCTGAAGTCACCCACAGGCCATTAGAGTGTCACATCAAAGTCTGCTCACAGGGCGGTGCCTGTGACTCATGGAGTAGGGCACCGGCCCCATATACTGAAGATGGTGGGTTCAAACCTGGCCTTGGCCAAAATGCAAAACAGAAAAATAGCTGGGCGTTATGGTGGGCGCCTGTAGTCCCAGCTACTTGGGAGGCTGAGGCAAGAGAATCGCCTAAGCCCAGGAGTTGGAGGTTGCTGTGAGCTGTGATGCCATAGCACTCTACCGAGGGCGATAAAGTGAGACTCTGTCTCTACAAAAAAACCCCAAAGTCTGCTTATAGCCTCAGTGGTTGGAGAATTAGATTCTGTGGGATCAAGCAGGAAGGTGACCCATTCTAGGTGAAGGAGTAATATCCTCCTGAGGCAATAATGTTACTTACTCCTGTAGGATTCAGACGCACTGCCAGCTACAGAGGGAGGGTATGGATTTGAAATAAACCTCCCAAGTTACCAAGAGTCCTTGCTCTTTGGGAGAACCGGCTAAATCTCATGAAACTGCTGCCCAGACCCAGAGGAAGTGGCACCATGCAGAGCTTGTCACCACTGGCCTTGAGGTCACCAGACCTGAGTCTTGCTCCCACCTCCCCAGTCCCTGCTGCTGAGACCTGAGGACACTGCTTCAGTTCTCAGAACCTTGTTTCTCTTTGGGCTGGAAGCCTTTGGGTAGGTTGTTGAGATTGCAGTCTCCAGAACCAGAAATCTCCTCCTATGTGTCCAATCAGCCACCTATTAGCTTAGTCCAATCTGGGTTACGTTTTGACCACTCTCTCCCTCCATTGTCTCCATGAAAAAGTGAAGTGTGTGCTAATGTTGTTGTAACAGACCCGGCAAGAAAAAGCCCCTAACTGTTTCAACCTGAGTCATTGTCTGTCTCAAACCCCACCCTCCATTGGTTTAATTCTGAGAACAGGTGACAAGGAAGTCCTCTCTGAGTTCCCTGACTCCCTTGCTAAGCAATGGTAAAAACTCACTCAAGCAGAGTTTCCCAGGTTACTGAGTTCCCCAGGTTACTGAGTGTCCCAAACTGTCTCCCAAGCTACTAAGTTTCCCAAACTGTTTCTATGCCAACTACCACCCTGTAGCCCCTGGACTGTAACCCTGCCAACCCCCACGTTTTGCTTTTGTTTCTTGCTTGCTTGCATGGCAACAAAAAGGGTATAAAAATCAGCTTGTTCTACACTTGGAGGGCTGTTTGCCTTCCTAGCAGCAGCCCCCTGCACTGGAGTAATAAATCACCTCTGATTTGTACCCAAAGTGGGAGTCTGTGCTTTTCTTACAGGTGGCGACAGTCATAACAATGTAACAAGCAAAATAGTATGAAATCATTAATACAGGTCATAAGACAGGTGTAGGGCACAGTGCAGATTTTATATTAGTTCTTGATCACAATGACAGAGACAAAGTTATTGCCCATTCTGAAGCAGTAGAAATACAGTGACTATAGGTATTTTTAAATTGATTCAATCACATACCATTTCTAAAGACATGGGGGAAGCCTAATTAAATGTAAAGGAAGAATAATAGATCCCCTTTCTTCCAAAATCGCACTTTCATAACACTTGAATATTAAGTGGAGTTCTTCCCATTAATTTTTGTCTCTCTCTCTTCCCTTGCATTAGATTAATGATGGATGCAGCTTCTGGTTCTTTTCTTTCCCCACAAACTCACAACACAGAGCTCACAAACGAGTGTCCCAGACTCTGTCCCAGACCCACTGAGTCAACTGCATCCTTCTCACTGGCACGTGAGAACAGAAATATTGTTACAACATAATGTGTCACAGACTATTTCCCCCCATGTATTTCTGTTTGTAGATGTTTGTGTTGTCAGTGGCCCCAATTTTACCCGTGTGGCACTTAAGTTCTAACAACAGTCCTGCACTTTAACTGTCCACTTGTATTCACAGTAAAGTCTATAGCAGGTCTGAGAAAAGAGCAGACTCTGTGCACCTGGTGGAAGAGCCCAGTGGCTCTGTCACCCACCTCGGCTGAGACTCTAGAGAGATCCTGCCCTCCTTTTCTCACTGTCAGGGTCTCCAGGACACAGGGGTTCAGAGACCCTCCCC
>CAUYON010039233.1:0-12399 GCA_963573935.1 Arctocebus calabarensis | reverse complement strand
TTTCTCTTTCATATTAGCTTTAGTGAACTTAATTATGATGTGCCTTGGGGATGTCTTATTTTGGTTGAGTTGTGCTGAGGTTCAGAAACTGTCTGCTATCTGAATTTCAGAATCTCTTGGCATGTCTGGAAAGTTCTCTTTCATCATCTCATAAAGAAGAGATTCTGGGCCTTGTGATGCCACTTCATTGTTTTCAGGTATCCCTATGAGGTGAATATTGGTTTTCTTTGAGTTATCCCAGAGATGTCTGAGAGAATGATCCATTTTTGCCTTCCATTTCTCTAGTTCTTTGTAGGTTTGGGAGCATTCAAAAGCTTTGCCTTCCATGTTAGAAATCCTTTCTTCTGCTTGCTCCATTCTGTTACTGAGGGATTCTACTGTATTTCTCAGATCTTTGAGGGCTGCAACTTCTTGTCTCAATGTGTCAAAATCTTTGGTCATTGGTCTTTGAATTTGTTGAATTCTTGAGACATCTTTTGGATTACTGCCTGAAATTCTAATTCCATCTTTTCCTCCATTCCGCTGATCGTATTTGCTATCCAGACTCTGAATTCGATTTCTGACATCTCAGCCATTTGCTTATACAAGGGATGTTGTGCTGTATCTAACTTGTTGTTCCTTGGGGGAGTTGATCTACTCTGATTATACATATTTCCATAGTTTTTCTGTTGATTCCACCTCATGATTATTTTTTCACTGTTGCCTATGACCATCCTCAGAGTTGGGGAGGTTTCTATCCCAGATCAGACTGTGGCAGGATCACTCTGTTGTTGCTGGATCTTTGTAGGAAGTGACCCTGTGTAGCTCCTCTGGGACTGCCCCACCCAGGGAGTTCTGACTGCAGGAGCAGCTCTGGGAGTGTGGCACCCCTGGATCAAGCTGCAGGGCAGGGGATAGGGCACCTGGTGTTCTTTGCAAAGGGAGCCCATGCCTCTAGCAGGCTCTGGTTGGGAGGAGGGCTCTGGAGGGAGGGCGGCAGGCCGAGGCCGGGCAGGGTACAGATCAACACCACTTGGGAGTCTTGAGGACTTCTGGCCTCTGCTGGTGGTGGGCCAAGGCCTGGCAGAGTGCCAATTGGGCCCTGCGGGAGTCCCAGCGGAGTTCCTGGCCGCTGCTGACAGCCAAGGCCCAGCGGGGTGACAATCGGGTGAATGGGATTCCTGGCAGAGGGGAGTTCCTGGCCAATGTGGGCCTCAGGCCTGGGGCATGGATTGGAGCAGGGTGGGCTGAGGTTGCGTGGGGCACAAATCGGCACTGGGAGGGAGTCTTGGCAGATTACCTGGCCGTTGCTGGCTGCGGGCTGCTAATCAGGCCCATGTGGGAGTCCCAGCAGAGTTCCTGGCCACTGCTGGCAGTGGGCCAAGGCCTAGTGGGGTGCCAATCAGGACTGCAGGGGTCCCAGCAGAGTGGAGTTCCTGGCTGCTGCAGGCTGCGGGCCTGGGGCACTGATTGGAGCCGGGCAGGGGTCCTGGCATGGGGCACAGATTGGCACTGGGAGTGTGTCCCAGTGGTCACTGCTCAAGGTGGGTCAAGGCCCAGCAGGGTGCCATTTGGGGCCACATGGGGAAGTGAGGAAGTTCCTGGCCACTGTGGGTGGTGGCCGAGGCCTGGTGTGGCACAGTTCGGAGCCGTGCAGGGTTCTGGTGGTGTCCCTGGCCTGGGGGCTGGCGGGGGGCCATGGAATCTCTTACCTGGCTGCCACCTGGTCCAGCAGGTAGGGAAGGTGGGTGCTGGTCATGTCCTCCTCCCTCAGTGTCAGCAGAGGTCAGACTTCTGGTGCATCTGGTAAGGGGGGAAGGGAGTCCTGGAAGTTCAGAATGGCAGAAAACTTTAGTTCAGTTTTTCTGCCTGAAGCTTGGTTTCTGGAAGTTGCAGCTTCCCTCAGGGGTGACCTGCAGTTATCACTTCTCTCTCTCTTGGCTGGGCTCCCAGTCTTCAGCTCAATTGGGCAGTTTATGGAGGTTATCTTTCCTTTTGGACAGGAGCCTCTGTCGGAAGCTGCTTCCAGTCAGCCATCTTGCCCCTCCCTACTACATTGACTGATTTTAATGTGATGACTTAGATAAGAAAATTTATGCGTACTGTGAGAAAAGGACACAACTCTATGTTGAGGACTGATGGACATATATTATGTGAGAAAAGAAACTAACAGAATAAAATCCAGAGTCCCTCAGGCCTGCCAGGTACTAGATGATTTGGCTCCCACCAGTCTCTCTGACTTGAGTTTCTACCATTCATTACTAAGTTCATGCTACTTGTGATAAACACGACTGAGGGTATTGCTGACCTTCTGAACTGTATGCTATTCCTACAGGTGACAAACAAGATGTTTGGTGCTTCAAGAAAGAAGTATGCAGAGGGGGTCCCTGGTGACCACCATGAAGAAAGCACTTACTATGGCCAGTCTTCTGTGTTTCCACCTCAGTCAGAAAAAGACACACTGGCATCACCATCTACATCAGGTCAGCTGTCTCAGTATGGGGCAAGTTCATATGAGCAACAAGGTGCAGTAGGCCCTCCACTGAGGGGTACGAACAACAATACCTCTCAGTTAAATCACAGCTTATCACAAGGCACTCAGTTACCAAGCCATGTCATAACAACAACAGGGGTACCAACAACATCATTTCATGCACCTCCATTTCCAAATAGGGGGATCTTGTCTGTGAATCCTAGGAGTATGATGCACTACTCCCAGGCTGGTCAAGGCATTGGAATTCCTAGCAGAACAAGTATCATGAGTAGTTCAGGGTTAGGTAGCCTCATCAGAAACTCGCCAAGTACAACATATATGCCAAAGCAGCAGCCTTGTCAGCAGCCTTTCCCTGTTAACAGTATGTCTAGATTTGCAATGAGCAGGAGTCAGGCATTTGGAACATTATCAAGTAATGTTTTTGATGAAAAAGATGAAAGTGAAATTATGACGGGATTGCACCTTTCAGATTTTCCAGCATTAGTAGACCAAAACAGAAGGGAAGGAAGTGGTAACCCCAATCCATTAATAAACCCTTTAGCTGGACGACCTCTTTATGTTGGGATGGTAGCAAAAGGAGCAAATGAGCAATCCCGAGACTTCTCAATACACAGTGAAGATTTTCCAGCATTACCTGCTGCCAGCTATAAAGATCCAACATCAAGTAATGATGACAATAAATGTGTTTTGAATCCATCTGGCATGATAGCTTCAGGTGTAGATGTACCCAAATTCCCTGGAGATAGAAGTTCAACAACACAAAGTAATAACCAGCAGAAAACAGGGATCCAGGTGTTACCTGATGGTCGGGTTACTAACATTCCTCCAGGGATGTTGAGAGACCAATTTGGAATGATTGGCCTGTTAACATTTATCAGGGCAGCAGAGTCAGCCCCGGGAATGGTGCATCTTGCTTTAGGAAGTGACCTAACGGCATTAGGCCTCAATCTGAATGCTCCTGAAAATCTCCACCCCAAATTTGCATCACCCTGGGCATCTTCACCTTGTCGCCCTCAAGACATAGACTTCCATATTCCATCTGAGTACTTGACGAACATTCACATTAGGACTAAGCTGGCTGCAATAAAACTTGGCCGATATGGAGAAGACCTTCTCTTCTATCTCTATTACATGAATAGAGGAGATGTATTACAAATTTTTGCTGCAATGGAGCTTTATAACCGTAATTGGAGATACCACAAAGAAGAACGAATATGGATTAGCAGGGTACCAGGCATCGATCCAACAATGAGAACCAATACATATGAGAGGGGAGTATACTACTTCTTTGACTGTGTTAACTGGAGGAAAACAGCTAAGGAGTTCCATCTGGAATATGACAAGTTAGAAGAGCGGCCTCACCTGCCACCTGTCATCAACTACAACCCTGCTCAGCATGGCTTCTAAAAGGACTTCCCTTTTCTTGGGGTATGGCTGTCTCAGTACAATACTCAACATTACTACAGAACTGATCTGGTACCCCAGTTTTAATTCCTTGAGAATCTGGCTTATACAAAAGGTCACCATTGGAGGTCCTGCCTTACTAATTATGTGCTGCTCAACAACTAAATTTGTAATTTGTTTTTGTCTACTTTGAGTAGGCTCTGAATTTTTTCATTTGTTTTCTTTTTTGCCAGCAGACAGACTTGGGTTTGTAAAGACAAGCAAGCACACTGACAGTTTACCATTCATTTTCTGAAATGTAAAAAAAAAAAAAACAAACCCTGGAAAGACTCAACAAAAGTAGACCACAAAATTTGCATTGTTCATTGTAACACTATTGGCAATAAAATAACAAATGTTTGTTCCTTTTGTATGTGAAGATCTTTCTAGTATTTCGTTCGGAAAGATGAGCAGGGTCTGCTTCTTTCATTTTACTTCCCCTGTTGTTTCTTTTTCTTTCTTCTTACTTTCTTTTTTTTTTGTGTGTGTGTATTGAGACAGAATCTTATTTTGTCGCCTTTGGTAGAGTGCTGTGGTGTCAGAGCTCACAGCAACCTCAAACTCTTGAGCTCAAGCAATTCTCTTGCCTCAGCCTCCCTAGTAGCTGGGACTACAGGTGCCTGCCACAATGCCCAGTGATTTCTTTTTTTTTTTTCTTTTTAGCAGGCTGGGGCCAGATTCAAACCCACCAGCTCCAGTGCCTGTGGCTGTAGCCCTAACCAATGAATTATGGGCAACCAGTCTCCCCTTCTGTTTTTGAAAGGCAGTTTCATCAAGCGTAACACAAGAATATCTGACTGTTTAGATGAAAGATATTGCCACAATCTCTGGATGGTTTTCTGAGATTGTGTTATTACTGAGCTTCATCTTTCCAGAATGAGCAAAACACTGCCCAGTCTTTGTTACAATTTTGTAATGAATGTGTACATTTAAAAAAATATGACCTAGCTTTACATTGCTGGAGCAAACCATACTTTTTGGTGGTACATAATCCTTTTTCTATGGTTAGAATTTTATTAAGAATTTTGTATATATCTATAGGAATTAAGTTTTTTATTTTTAAAAAAGTTTAAGAAATAATTTTTCCTTAAATGTTTGAGTTTTTTATTTTTTTAAAAAAGTTTAAGGAATAACTTTTCCTTAAATGTTTGAGATTTTTTTCATTTTTAAAAAAGTTTAAGCAATAATTTTTCCTTAAATGTTTGAAATTTTTTTTAAAAGTTTAATAGTTTTTCCTTAAATGTTTGAGATTTTTTCATTTTTTAAAAAGTTTAAGAAATAATTTTTCCTTAAATGTTTGAGTTTTTTTTTCATTTTTTAAAAGAGTTTAAGAAATAATTTTTCCTTAAATGTTTGAGTTTTTTTCATTTCTAAAAAAAGTTTAAGAAATAATTTTCCTTAGATGTTTGAGATTTTTTCATTTTAAAAAAAGTTTAATAAATAAGTTTTCTTTAAATGTTTGAGATTTTTTATTTTTAAAAAAGTTAAAGAAAATTTTTTCTTAAATGTTTGAGATTTTTTCATTTTTAAAAAAGTTTAAGAAATAATTTTTCCTTAAATGTTTGAGATTTTTTCATTTTTAAAAAAAGTTAAGAAATAATTTTTCCTTAAATGTTTGAGATTTTTTCATTTTTAAAAAAAGTTTAAGAAATAATTTTTCTTTAAATGTTTGAGATTTTTTCATTTTTAAAAAAGTTTAAGAAATTATTTTTCTTTAAATGTTTCAGATTTTTTTATTTTTAAAAAAGTTTAAGAAATCATATTTCCTTAAATGTTTGAGGTTTTTTATTTTTTAAAAAAGTTTAAGAAATAAATTTTCCTTAAATGTTTCAGATTTCACCACTAAGTCCATCTATCTGATCTAGGCTTTTCTTTATTGAAAAATTTTTACTTTTAACTCAATCACTATACCCATTAAACAACAATTCCCTTTTATCTCCTTCTCCTCAGCCCCTAGTAACCACTATTCTATTTTCTATATCTATGAATTTGAACATTTTAAATATCTCACTATCTTAGGTTATTTAATGCTATTGTAACTATTACCAGAGACTGAGAAATTTATAGAGAAAAAAAATTATTTCTCACAGTCCTTGAGGCCAGAGAGTTTAAGATAAAGGGGCCAGCATCTGGTGAGGGTATTCTTACTGTACCATTTTATAGTAGAAAGTGAGAGGGAGCAATGGAAAGAGAGAAGTAGGGATGGAGGAAGAGGGGAGTGAGAGAAGACAAGAGGGAGGAGAGAGGAGAAAAAGGCCCCGAATTTATCCATTTAAAAGGAACCCACTCTGTGATAATGGCATTAATCCGTTAATGAGCCCAGAGCACTCATGGTCTAATGATCTCTTAAAAGTTCTACTTCTTAATACAGTTAAATGATATTGGGGGAAATATATTTACTACAGCACTTACATGAGTGTAATTGCACAATACTTACATGAGTGTAATTGCACAATACTTGTCCCTTTGTAACTGGCCTATTACATTCAGCATAATGTCCTCAAGCTTCAACCATGATGTAACATGTGACAGAATTTCCTTCCTTTTTAGAGCTGCATAGTATCTCATTGTATGCATATGCCACATTTTGTTTATTCATTCATCCATCAGTGGACATTGGGGTTCAGAGCCAATAAACAATATGGTGTTAAGATTTGTCTCTTCCAAAACTGATAGCTTCATAAGAAGGAAAAGAGATACTTGAGCTGGCACACTCAGCCCCCTCAGAAATCTTCAGAGCCCCCATTGGGGCAAGAAGGCTGTCACCAGATGTGGCTCCTCAACCTTTGACTTGCTGGCCTACATACCTGTAAAAAATGCATTCCTTTTCTTTATAAATTACCCAGTTTCAGGTATTCTAGCTAAGCAACAGAAAACAGACTAAGACAATTATTGTGCAAATATTTCTTTTACACCTTTAATTCTTTTTGATATATTCCCACAGGCAGGAATGCTAGATCATATGATAGTTCTATTTTTATTTTCTTTTTTGAGGACCAGATTATGTTTTGATGTATAATTCATATCATAAAATTCACAATTTTATTTTATTTTTTGCATTTTTTTTGGCTGGGGCTGGGTTTGAACCTGCTACCTTTGGTATATGGGGCTGGTGAAAATTCACAATTTTAAAGTATAGAAGTCGGTGTTAACAATGCTGTGCCCCTATTACCACTATTTTATTTCAGAAGAGTTCCATCATCCCCAAAATAAATCCATACTTTGTAGCAGTCACACCCTATTTCTTCCTTCCTATCCAATCAGAAGCAACCACTAATTTCCTTTCTGTTTGAAGGATTTTCCCATTCTGGTTGTTTCATATAGATGGAGTAATATATGTTTCCAAGATTCATGCATGTTGTAGCATGTATTAGTGCTTCATTCTTTTTATTGTCAAATAATATTCCATTGTATGGATAGACCACATTTTGTTTATTCATTCATAAGTTGATGGATATTTGGATTTTTTTCTGTTTTGGCCATTGTAAATATTGCTGCTATTAACAATTTTATACAAGAGTTTGTGTGAACATATGTTTTTAATTCTCTTGAGTCTTAGTCTTAGAAGTGGAGTTGCTAGGTTATATGATAACTCTATGATTAACTTTTCAAGAAACTGGCAAATTGTTAAACAGAGTGGCAGTAGTATTTAATAGTTATACCAGCCATGAGTGAGGGTTCCACAACTCTCTACTTGTTTAACCAAAGCTTGTATTAACCATTATTTTATTATAACTATTCTAGTATATATGAACTGGCATCTCATTTTGATTTTGATTTGCATTTCTATGTTTACCAGTAATGTTGAATATCTTTTCCATGTGGCTGTTGCCCATTTCTGTATCTTCATTAGGGACATATCTGTTAAGATCCTGTGTTAAAATAAAAAGAATAAACATCTTTTTGTTTATTTATTTTTTATGTCATGTTAATATGAGAGTACAAATGATGAGGCTATAATCCTTGCATTTTTTTGGTAAGGTCCCTGTTGTAGTTGTGTCCTGCACCCAGAAGTGTGTCATATACCCTTAAATTGTTGCCATTACATGGGAACACACCAATCCCTCTCCTCCCACTTCCCATCCCTCCTGCCCCCAACATGAATTTAATGGAGATTTTTGTCTCTTGTGAGTGTGTATTATTTTGTCTACTAGATTCATATTAGTATTGAGTACACTGGATATTCACTTTTCCATTCTTGTGATGCTTGGCTGAAGGAATATTCTCCAACTCTATCCAGGTTAATACAAAGATGTAAAGTCTCCATGTTTTTATTTTGTTTTATTTTTTATTAAATCATAACTGTGTACATTGATGCATTTAAAGAGTTCAGTGTACTGATTTGGTATATAATATGAAATGCTTACATTGAACTGATTATGATTAGCACATCCATCACCTTAGTTACTTATTTGTTGTGGAAAGACAATTATACTCTTTTCTTAATAGTTTTGAAATGTACCATTGCATTGTGCACATTAGGTGAGGTCCCCCCAAATACCCTCCCTCCTCCCCTTTCCTTTCTCTTTTCTTCCCTTCTACTTTCTGGACTATAGTTATGTTTTACCATTCCTATGAAATGAAAAAATTAATATTGAATGAAACAAATAGGCTTTAAGAAAAGATCTTAAATGAAGATTTAGGATCCTTTCATTAGAGGGAAGCTTTTGAAGAAGACAATAATGTAAGGTTAAATGCCATGGAGGTTGGCCAGTTCTTTAGAAAATAATCAAAATATATACATCAAAGAATAGATAAATGCACAGGTCCATTGCCCAGGTGCTCAAGTAAAAAATTAGCTTCTTAACGAAAATCTACAAGTCAGAAGTAAAGGAAAGTTAGAAGAGACAAATGTGGCAGAGATATGTCTCTGTGATCAGTTGAGTGGTGAGGGCCTTTCTCTTTGCAGCAAGTAGGGGAAGAGTCAATGGGGGCAGTGTAAGCCTTAGAGCCATTGGTGAGCATGAGTCTCTCTCTTTGCATGGTAGCAATAGAAATTAGAACTCTGGAGTTCAGAAAAACTCAATAAAGCTTGGACCCGGCCAGAGAACCTTCTGAGAGAGTGGTGTATGGTATGTGTGAATCTTGCAGTGGCTTCAGAAAAGACCATTGCTATCAGACCACCAGACACATGCCTGGCACTGGATGTTCAGTAGTGTTTAGAGCATGAGGAAGAAGGCCTGGGTAGAGAGCAAACCCAAGCTTGGGGCACTGAGAATACTTTTTCCATTGAGTCAGTTGTCATACCTAATGCTTTTGACCTGGTACCTAATTGTATGATCATGTCTGAAGTTGGATTTCTGAAAACACTGTACATGGACAGATGTTTTGGAGGTAGAAGCTGACCAGATTTGTGTTCCATTCCCTCTATTTCCTAGTTTGTAGCTGTGGGATATTGGGCCAGGCCCCAAGTCTTTCCTGCTTCAGTTTTGACATGTATAAAATGCAAATGATAATAGCATCTATCTCATCAGGTGCTTTTGAGGATTAAATAAAACTATATTTGGAGAGTGCTTGGTATGTAGTGAGAAATGTTACCATTATTATGAAAACTATAACATGATTGTTAGCTGCCAACCCCAATCCGAAAATTCTCTAAGATAGTTGACTTCTAGGACATAGAGGATAGGTCTTCTATGCGTTATATGAAATCCTAGGGGGAAAGCACCATCCATAAAAGCAAAACTTGATAAATTGGATCTCATCACAATTTTAACTTTGCTTAGCAAATGCTCATGCAAAGAAGATGAAAAGATAATTCACAAACTGGTAGAAAATATTTGCTCAATGTACGTCAGACAAAGGACTAAGATCCAGGAATCACAAAACTTAACAGTAAAATCAAATAATTCTATCAGTAAAATGGACAAAAGCCATTTCACCAAGATATACAGGTGGCAAATAGCTCTGAAAAGATGTTCAAGGACGTTATCCATTAAGGGACGTGCAAGTTAAAACCATACGACATATAATTACAAACCTATCTGAATGACTAACTAACATCAAATGTTTGCAAGGATGTAGAGAAAATAGATTGCTCATATATTGCTGGTCTGAATGTAAAATAGTACAGCCACTTAGGAAAATAGTTATGCAGTTTGTTCAAAAACTAAAAATGTAACTACCATATGACCTAGCAATTGCACTCTTGGGCATTTGTCCCGGAAAAGGAAGGCTTATGTTCAAACAAAATCTTTTACTTGAATGTTTATAGCAGCTTTATTCATAAGAACTTAAAAATGGAAACAGCCAGTATGTCGTCTAATGTGTAAAATGTTACACAAGCATCTCCACGGTGCAATATGGCTTAGCAATGAAAAGGAACGAACTCTTGACACTCTCAGTAACTTGAAAGAAATCTCCAGGGAACTATGCTGAGTGAAAAAGTCAATCCAAAAAGGTTATATACAGTATGATTCCACCTATATAACATTTTAGTAATGACAAAATTATAGAAGTGGCAAATAGTAGTTGACAGGGATTAGGGGTGGGCACTGGGTGTGGTAGGAAGGGACTTGTGATTATGAAAGAGTGAAGGAGGGATGCTTGTGGGGATGAAACTATTCAGTATGTTGACTGGGGGTAGATACATGAACCTAAAAATGTGAGAAAATTACATGGAACTAAATTCCCACGTACACACACACACCTAGGAATACAAGCAAAACCAGGAAAATGTGAAGATAGATACATTGTACTAATGTCAATTTTGGCTGTGGTCTTAACGTATAGTTTTCCAAAATGTTACCCTTTGGGAAAACTAGCTATAGGGTACCTGGGATCTGTCTGTATGACCTCTTATATATGCATGTGATGTAATTATCTAAAGATTTCAATTGAAATAGAAACAGTGACAATTTTAAAGCCAAATCTGAAAATAAGAAAGAAAGAGAACTTGTCTCACAGAAGCAAGAGCTATAACTTCCAGGCCACCAATTGTCCTTTGGCAATTTCTGCCCAGAGCACTGTGTGATGAAGCCTGATCTGAGGTCTGGTCTGGACTCAGTGCGACAAGGAGCCTCGTTAGTGATGCCTGCCCTCATGCAGGTAGGTGGAAGGGTCCTCAGAACTAGTGCTGCGTATTTACCACTCATTCTGTGTGGACTGCATGGCTAACAGTGACAGTGCGGCCTGTGACATCTGGGGCAGGGGGGATGTTGAGGCAGCAGGGCTGGTTTAGTGCTCTGCAAATCCCATCATTGTAGGCCACTCCCTACAAGTCCAGTTGGGTTCCCTTAGCGAGATGGCGTCTATGGCAGCTGGCGCCTTTTTCTCCCCTCCTAATGACAATACTACTCCTTCCCTCATCACCAAGTCCTTGATTTCCTTAGCAGGTTTTTACAGCAGCAGAAGCTACTCATGTAATTGCTGATGAAGGAGCCAAAGTTAAACTGGAAGAGCCCTTGAAGGCTGGGCATCCCGGGCCAGGGACCTTATGGGACAGGGACCACGGCACATCTCACACATCTGAGATTCACTGAACACACAGTAGGGGCTGCGTTAAGTGCTGTACATGGATTAATGTACTTAATCCTGGCCGCAGCCCCATTGCTGATGTTTGAAAGCCAGGGTCTCTGGCTCCCAGGTGCCCAAGCCTGGCCCTTAGGTGTTCAGTGTGCCCTAACTGATGCCAGGTTCTCCCTAGAACAGCTGAGTGGCCCTTGAGAGTGGGCTGGCATCAGCCCCTCTTTTCAACCTCTGCATCTTCTGCCCCAGGATTTCTGGCTAATTAGAAAGTAGCCAAGTGTTACTGTGAAGGGCTCCTGGGCTTCCTCCACCCACAATATCCCACGGTCAGACCGCAGGGCTCTGGGGCAGGGATCTTGGGTAACAACAGCTGACCTCTAGGGAGCATCCACTGGATTCTGGACACTGTGCTCCCAGTGTCCCTCTCACCCTCTGATGTCTTCCCTACCAATGTCCTGTGAAGTGTCCTATGATGTTGGTAGGATGTCCATCACCCCTTCCCGATAAAGGAGATCTAGGGTTATAGAGGTGAAATTGCCTAGTGCATTGAGCTGATCAGCGGAGAGCAGTGTTTTTCTCCCAGGCCTGGCTGACACCAGAGCCCATGATTAAGTTCAGAGACTTGCCCAGGGCCCAGAGAGGGGTTCAGTGAATGTGTGACAGGTGAATGAAAGGACACTTGATAAAGCCCACCCTGGGGAAGTCCTAGTAGGTTTACAATGTGTGTCCTGAAGTGAGGTAGCAAACCCATCAACTGGGGTCATGGGTATAACCCCCAGCTCATGCTAAAAGGCCCATATCCTTTTTTTTTTTTTTTACCACCTTGTGACATTTTATTTATTTTTTTTGACAGTGGTAAGACAGAATTTATTTAGAGAAAAGAATACAGAAAACACTAAAGCTCCTGGTAGAGAGAGAGAACTCGAGTGGGGAGAGAAAAGCTCTCTCCGTTTCTCTCCCAGTCTTTCCCCGTCTCCCCCTCTAGGCTTTTAGTCTTGGGGTACATATAGGTGTAT
>CAUYON010039221.1:0-15698 GCA_963573935.1 Arctocebus calabarensis | reverse complement strand
CCTTCCTTCCTTCCTTCCCAGGGTCTTTCATACGGAAGTGAGGAGGAGGGCTGCCATCTCTTCAGTTGCCAAGAGTTTGCCTGTTTGTGTCCAGGAAATGCAGACTCATGAGACAGAGTATATGAAGGTCAGGCCTTGGTTGAAATCCCCACCACACCCAGCCCCCATCTCATTAAGTGGCAGTGACTTCAAAGCTTTTTAAATAGGGAGATAGGGAGAAGAGAAATAATAGGAAAGTGGACCTGGAACAGAGGGAAGCAGAGTCAGAGCCATGGCCGAGGCCAGGGGTCTGCACAGCTCCCCATAGAGGCCCTCAGTGGTGGGTCTAGACCCCCAAGTGCATCCCTGTCACTCAGCCATGACATTGCAGAGAGTCAGGGATCCATTCCAACTCTATTATCCCAGGGAGGGGAAGTCACTGATGTGGGACAGTGCCTCTGGCCCCAATAGGACTGAGGCCTCTGACTCACACACACCCAAGGTGTGTTCCTCTAATCTGGGCCACTTCTTCATCTCTGCCCTTGTCCTCTAGCTGCCAGCTTCTATATCTCAGCTCCTCTCCCCCAGAACAAGCCTCTGTGTCTCACTCTTCCAGGAGAGCAAAAGCACAAGCCCCCAAAATTCTGCCACACCCTCTGGGGGCTACAGGTTCACCCCTCCACCATTACTGCTACCAGCAGCAAAAAGGGTTTATGGGTCTGGGTTTTATTCTAAAAATCAGTTTTCAATTAAAGTTGGAAAGTACTAGAGAATGCTGCTTCAGGCAGGCAGCCCCTCTCTGAGGCTTCCTCAAACAGATGGCTTGTAGCATTTTTAATTAATGGGAGGTGGTACAGATGGGGGCCCTTAATAGCCTGCAGCAAAATGTGGAGGTTGGAGAGTGGAGAGGGGAATGGGGCTGAGCAGGCTCTGGGCTGGAGATGGTGCTGGAGCAGGGAGGGAGCCCTGCCCTTCAGCCCTATCTCCTCCACAGTTGAAAGGCACGGGATACGTGGGTGCCCTGGCAGTCCTGAGGATGAGAAGGCCATGCACCCTGGATTCTCCACCCTGCACCAGCATATGGGAAAGAAAGGAGGTGGGAGGGCAAGCCAGTCGGCTCCTGGAGGACCTGTACAGACCTTGCTTTAGTTTACCTTATGCCTCCCCCTACCCAGATCTCTACGTTGGCCATGTCATGTGATGTCTCTCAGCCTTGGTATCTTCAGGGCAAGCTAGGACTGGAGAATCATAAACCTGCAGGCTTGAAGGGATCACAGTGTCCACACAGTGCAACTCCCAGGGCTTGCATGTGCACCCTCGAAGCTGTCCTTTCAAGAGGTGCCCTGGTCTTGGAGGCCAGGAGCGTCACCACTTCCCCAAGTCACACCAAAGCCAGTTTAACCTGCGGTCGACTTGTAGAAAATTCATCCTGAGAATAAGGTAAACTCTGCCTCCATGAGTTAATTGTGAGAGCTATGAAAATCAGGAGGAGACAGTGTGTATAAAGTTTCTTTGAAAACTGTTGGTCTCTTTCATTCCTGGAGCAGATGACCTGGGGCCAGGAGAGGAGACTGTAGGGTCAGCTGAGACAGGGTCCCAAATGCAGCATTTCAAGCCTTATCATTGAAATCTACAACCAGCTTCCCCCACCCTATCTCACCCCAGAGTTCATCCCCACCTCCTGGGGTCTTTGCTTATCCTTCTAGAAGAGAAACGAAACATGGTTGGATAGGTGTACCTAGGTCAGCCTTAACCAGTCATTCAATCAGCAAAAGTTCACCAAGATCCCGTATGTGCCAGGGATTGCTCGAGGCATTGAGGAATCTGCTGGGATAGAGAATATCTTCTATTCTGGTTAGGGGGATAGATGAACAATAAACAAATACAGCATTTTATTTAATCTCGGGTAGTGATGAGTGTGGTCTAAAAAAAATAAAACAGAAGGAAGATACACAACATGGTGGAAGAGGGGCTATTTTTTAAAAAGGTATAACTCAATTGAGTTAAAGGCATAGGCTGAGTGAGGTAGTAGGCCAAGTAAGGATCTGGAGGAAGAATGTTCTGTGGCTGGAGAGATGCAACAATCCCCGTCCCAAACACATGCTCTGCTGCCACTTAAGGTTCTGTGAGGACATGAAGGTGGCAAAAATTTGTCATCCACTGAAGCAGCCCAGAAGTGGGATGGGGAAGGAGGAGAATGTGCTTCATTATCCATGAGAGACAAAAAGGACATGAATTTCAGTGGGGAGGAGAAAAGAACATAAAATGTAGACAAAGCAAGAAGAGAGAGGGAAGATGCCAAATAATAATATTATTCTGTTCTTTTTTAATTTTTTCTTTTTTATTGAGATAGAGTCTCACTTTGTCATCCTTGGTAGAGTGCTGCGGTGTCATAACTCACAGAAACCTCAAACTCTTAGGCTTAAGCGATTCTCTTGCCCGGCTATTTTTTTGTTTTAGTGGCCCAGGGTGGGTTCGAACCCATCAGCCCTGGTGCATGTGGCTGGCACCCTACACACTGAGGTACGAGTGCTGCCTATTATTCTGTTCTTAATAATGTTATTCTGTTTTTTAAACTTTAGAGTAAGCCTCTTCATCTTCTCAACAACCTTGTGAGTTAGACACTATTGCGATCCCCATTTCACAGATGAGGAAAGTGAGGCCGAGAGCAGTTAAATAACTACTCTGAGCTGGCTGGTTAACTAGGCAGGCTGGCTTCAGAGTCCACGCTACTAGCCATGTGGAATGAGCCTGGTCAAAGATGGCTCCAAGAGAAGCAGCCTGAGCAAGGGTGAAGAGAGACACTCAGGGGACAAATTTTTCATACTATTTGCTCCCCATAAATTCAATGGTGATGCTTGGAAAGTTTACACAGTACCTTCCTAAATGATCCTTTCAACAACTCCATGGAGTAGGTTTTATCCTCCCCATTTCATAGACAAGGACACTGAGACTTAAGAGGTTAAATAGCCTTACATAGATGTGCCAAGATTCAAATATACAAGGTTTGCCTGACTCCGAATCCCATGCTCTTTTATTTATCCAGAAGGTACTTCTAGGCATCTCTTTAGTGGCAGGCACTGAGCTGAGTATTCAAACATGGGAAAAACACCTTCACCTTGTTTTAAAGGTGTCTTTCCACTGTTTGGAATCCACTCCCGGGATCCCTTGGTGAGTGTTCCTGCCACCTACATCCTATACCCTGTCCCATAAGGAACCTGGATGACACACACAAGCGGGGGTCGGGTGGACAGGGACAGGGGGAGCATTCATGAGCTCCTGCTCTGGGCATTTTTCACGTATTACATCAGCTCAGCAAGGTAGATATGGCCAAGACTGCTCTACCTAACCAGCATCATTCTTCTCTACCTCCATAGTATATGAACCCTGTTTTTATTGCCAGTGCACCTAACTAAAGACTACATTTTAAAGGCTTTATTGCAATTTCATGTAGCCATAGTGCAAAGTCCTAGCTAATGAAATGTAAGAGATCATTGTGTGGGACTTCTGAAAAAGCTCCTTAAAAGGAAGTGAAGGCTGAGCACAGTGCCACACGCTTGAATCATAGCACTTTGGGAGACAGAGGCAACAGGATTGCTTGAGGCCAGGAGTTCAAGACCAGCCTGAGCAAGAGTGAGACTCCACACCTATCTCTAAAAAAATTTAGAAAAATTAGCCAGGCATGGTGGTGTCCCAGCTACTTGGGAGGCTGAGGCAGGAGGATCACTTGAGCCCAGGAGTTTGAGGCTACAGTGAGCTATGATGACACTCCAGCCTGGGTGACAGAGTGAGACTGTCTCAAAAAAATGAAAGGGAATAAAAAAAGGAACTGATGGGTGGCGCCTGTGGCTCAGTGAGTAGGGCGCCGGCCCCATATACCAAGGGTAGCAGGTTCAAACCCATCCCCGGCCAAACTGCAAAAACAAAAATGTAGCTGGGCGTTGTGGCAGGCGCCTGTAGTCCCAGCTACTCGGGAGGCTGAAGCAAGAGAATCACCTAAGCCCAGGAGTTGGAGGTTGCTGTGAGCTGTGTGACGCCATGGCACTCTACTGAGGGTGATAAAGTGAGATTCTGTCTCTACAAAAAAAAAAAAAAAAGGAAGTGATATTACAGAGGTGAGCAGTTGGTTCTTTTTTTTCCTTTTTCCTGTTCTTTGCCCAGAACTCAGTTACGATGGCTGAAATTCCAACACACAACATGGATCGTGATGGTAATTTTGAGAATGAAAATCATGTGTTCAGAATAGAACAAAAAGTAAGAGCCTGGGCCCCAGAAGATACTAAGAAATCACTATTCAAGCCCTGATATCCCTGCCTCTGAAATGACAGTTGCTCTTTCAGGGCTCCCAGAAGAAACCCCTCTAAACTCATTTTCACAAAAACTTGACAATGTGCTGAGGCAGGTGGATTGCTTGAGCTTGGAAGTGTAAGACCAGTCTGAGTAAGAACAAGACCTCCCTCTACTTAAAATAGAAAAACTACCCAGCCATAGAGGCAGGTGCCTATAGCCCCAACCATTTGGGAGTCTGAGGCAAGAGGATCACTTGAGCCCAGGATTTAAGGTAGTTGGACTTATGATGTGACAGAGCTCTACCCAGGGGGACAGAGTAAGACTCTCTCTCAAAAAAAAAAAAAAGCTTGACAATGTACTCTTCTCAGAAATACTTGCATTTATAAATTTCTTAAAATTTTCTAGAGCCTGGATCATGTTGTCTGAAACTAGTTTTACTTCCTTTTCATGTCTGATAGCTCTAGCTAAAACCTCTAGTGCTAAGTTGAAGAGATGAGAGTAAGCATCCTCATTTTGCTCCTGATCTTAGGTGAAACACATTCAGTGTGATATTTCTTATAGGGTTACTGTAGATGCATTTTTACCAGATTAAGGAAGTTTCCTCCTACTTTAAGTGTGAGTTTGTATCATGAGTTTTGTGAATGACTTGTGTATATATTTTAACAATTATGTAGTTTTTGTCCTCTATTCTATTAATATGGTATATTATATTAATTGATTTTTTGATAGTAAACCAACCTTGCACTCCTGGAATAAGTCCCACTTGATCTTAGTGTATAATCCTTTCTATATGATATGGGATTTGGTTTGCTAAGATTAATTTTTAGTTGAGGATTTTTGCTCAGACATTGTTCTGTAGTTTTCTTTTCTTGTGATATCAGAAATACTTGCTCTGATAATTCACAGTCACAAAGACACAGAAACAACCTAAGTGCCCACCAATACATGAATGAATTAATAAAATGTAGTATATACATATTATGGAGTATTTAATACTCGGCCACAAAAAATAGTGACCTAATATCTTTTTGGACAACCTGGAAGGAACTAGAAACCATTCTTCTAAGTGAAATATTATAAAAATGGTGAAACAAACACATGTACTCAATGCCAAATTGGAACTATTTGACCAACTCTTAAGTGCACATATGGAAGTAAATCTCAAAAAAAGTAAAGCAACTTTATAGACAAAGACAATGCCTGTTGTTACAGGCTTTGTGGCCTATCAGCAATATTAGGCCCCCCCAAACTATGCAAGTTTCATCAGTCCTAGTTCTGACGTAAAGACAGAACAACTGCAACAAAAAAATAGCTGGGCATTGTGGCAGGTGCCTGTAGTCCCAGCTGGTTGGGAGGCTGAGGCAAGAGAATCGCTTAAGCTCAAGAGTTTGAAGTTTCTGTAAGCTGTGATGCCACATCACTCTACCCAGGGCTATTGCAAAAAAAAAACCAAAAAAACCAGAAAGTAGACAATGCTTAATAGAAGAGAATCAAATGTTAATGTTGCAATTTGAGCCACCGGAGGTAGGGAGGCTTAAATGCCAAGAGATTCTAGGTACCTTCAAAGCATACTACCTTAGCTTATCCGTATATATATATAAGGTTAAGCCTGCATCTCTAGAAGGTTTAATTCAGTAATAATAAAGTAACAGAAAAGTGCTCACAGTTCATGTCATGCAGGGCTGAGACAGAAACATTTCCCTTATACTATATGGAAAATGGCTTTGTATACCTCTGTAATACATGTATTCTGAAATTTAAGAAAAAAAAGTAAAGCAACTTTGTAGACAAAGACAATGCCTTTTGTTACAGGCCTTGTGGCCTATCAGCAATATTAGGCCCCCCCAAAACTATGCAAGTTTCATCAGTCCCAGTTCTGGCGTAAAGACAGAGAGAATGCCAAAGGGGAAACAGGAAAGCAAACATGCAGGTGGCATAGCCTTCTAGCACACTCTCCACCCTGCCTCCAGGCAGAACGATCTGATCCTTCAGCTAAAGCAGAACTGACATCTTCCACTTAGAGCCAGAAGCTTGCAGGATAATTATCATTAGTTGATTTTCCTCAACTTATGTCACAAACTATATGCCAAACCCTTCTCTGATGCTCACAATAGATGAATAAAAATAACAGTTGCTAAACAGTTATGATGCACAAAGTATGGACCCAAGCACTATGTGAAGCAACTAAAGCATACTAACTTACCCTCACAATAGTCTTATGAGATAGGTAAAGTATAACCCTCCATTTATAAATGAGAAAACGGGTTAAGTAAACTGACCCCGGGTCACACAGCTAATAAGCCAGTAGAGACGGAATATGACTCCAGAAGCAGCACTCTTCACTGCCAATACCATCCCATTGCAGAAAGACAACTCTGTGACAGGGGATTTTCAGCACTGCCATATTCTCTAATGTAAATTGGGATGTAAGGTAGAAAAGAGTACTTAAGAGACTGAGTTCCAGTGAAGATGGAGAACCAAGTAGTCCAAAGAATGATACACTAGTGGGTAGGCTCTTGAACACTTCAAGTTTCCTCCAGTGGTACCATCTTCTAAAGAACATCTGGGAATGCAGGGGCATTTTTGGCTATCACAAGGACTAAAGGCTGTTACTGCGTTTAGTGCCCAGATGCTACAGATATGAAACATTCTATAATGGATAAAACAGACAAGTACCAGGAATGAGGCCTCCTACATATCATCAGTATCCCTACTAACAAACACTGTGTGGCAAACCAGCCCTGTACACAGCTCCTGCGCTACAGAAGAAAGAGACAATAGGAAGATCCTTTTACTCTCACTGCTTTAAAAGCCTTACCTTGTACTTCTTGAACTTTTATGAAGCACCTGCCAGGCAGCATATGGCCCAAACCTGTTCCTCAACTTCTGCATCTAGATTTATCTCCAAGGCATGGGCAGGAACCAGATTCGGGTCCACAGGCTATTTGTCCAACAAGACACTTGGCTCCATCCTGGCCCAGGCAGCAAGCAGAGGGTTATGCAAGCTGGTTCTTAGACTACATAATTGAGAACTGTAGAGAAAGTCTCAGAAGAAAGGAGCCTATGGTCATTACTCATTGTAACTGTCATCATCAAGACCTCTGCTGAGCATGGAGAAGGCAAGTCAGGCCTGTGGGAAAACCATTCTTACTACCTGTCGGTTCTAAGGAAACACAGTACTCTGATACTTCCCTTCTCTCTGTTTCCTTAGACATAATATCCTTCATCCAAGGCCCAACTCAATTCCCTAAGTCTCCTCTTTAAAGAAAGACTAATATTTATGAAATAGATAATAAAGAGCAGGGTCGTCAGGAATCCATAACCAACTCTTATCTTGTAAGAAAGTCTTTACAAAGCACTTGGCAGCATGTGTTTATTTTTCACTAAAGCCAACCAAAACACTGATCTTCCAGTTCCCACCTCTGTCCTTTGCTTATACAGCATAAACATTCAGCCAGGAAAAGGATGAGTGAAGATTAAATCTAATTCATAGGGCTCTTCATTCCTCATTGATAATCTTAAAGACCTCCATCTAGAAAGGGATAAGGAAAGCAAGGCTACTTACAGAGTCACTGGGGATGTCCTTAATGATTATATCCTTGTTGCCCTAGATCTCTTTGACAATTATATAGGCAGCTGTAAAGGTAGAGTGAATGGATTGTTACAAGGCATTAATAGCTAGAGATATTAAACTGAATTATGTTCAAGAGCCACAACTCTGGGATGGCAGTAGTATTGTGGGAGGCTGGGAGGGCAGTAATGTATGACTATGAGACAGGATCAAAGCATAAAGCAGTAGTGATGGCACCAATAAAGTGTTCACAAAGAAACAGTCATTGTTACGGAAAGGACTGTAAAAAAGATAGGTTAGAAACAAGCAGTTAAGAAAGTGGCAGACGGGATAGTGATGCTTAGCTCATGAAACTGGGAGATTGATGAAACAATCTAAGGGTAAAGTATCTTTTTTTATTTTTAAGGGAACTGTTATGAATTTTTTATGTACTTAAAAGTTGGAAATTCTCCAGAAGATAGAAAAATTAGTTAAATAATTTGCATTAAAAATAGGTCTGGCAGTTCTAGCACTAGCAGTCTTAGCTAATGAGGACTATCCTCTACCTCACCCCCAATTTGCAAACATAAAAATTCTGGAGAAAATATATGGTTCACAATGAGATAGCACTTCACACTCATTAGGGTGGCTATCATCAAAAAATAAAAAGTGTTGGGAGGCGCCTGTGGCTCAAAGGAGTAGGGCGCCGGCCCCACATGCCAGAGATGGCAGGTTCAAACCCAGCCCCGGCCAAAAACTGAAAAAAAAAAAAAAAAGGAAAATAATAATAATAAAAAGTGTTGGTGAAGATGTAGAGAAATTAGAACCCTTGTGCACTGCTGATGGGTATAAAGCACATAATTCAAAAAATTAAAAACAGAATTACCATATGATCCAGCAATTCCACTTCTGGGTATACATTCAACATAACTCAAAGCAGAAACACACCCAGATATTTGCAAACCCATGTTCACAGCTGCATTATTTGTAATAGCCAAAAGGAAGAAACATGATGCAATGGTACATTTCAAAACTATTAGGAAATGAGTATAATTGTGATGGATGTTACGTAGTTCAATGTAAGCATTTCACATTGTATTTCGAAGCAGTACCTTTTACCCCATAAATGCATCAATGTACAAAGTTATGATTTAATAAAAAATAATAATAAAAGAAAGAAACAACCCAAATGCCCATCGATGGATGAACAAATAAACAAAATATGGTAGACACATACAATGGAATAGTACTCACCCTCAAAAAGAAATTCTGGCATATGCAACAACACAAATGAACCTGGACAGCATTATGCAAAGTGAAATAAGCCAGTCACCAGAACACAATACTCTATGATCCCACTCACATGAGATGTTTAGTATAGTCAAATTCATAGAGACAGAGAATAGAATGGTTGTTACGGGGGGGGGGGTCCCAGAGGGAGGAGGAAATGAGGAGTTATTGTTTGATGGGTACAGAGTTCCTTTTTTGCAAGGAAGAAAAATTCTGGAAATAGATGGTGGTAATGGTTGCTCAACAATGAGAACATATTTCATGCCACTGAACTCTACTGAAAACAATTAAAGTGTTAAATTTTATGTTATATATATTTTATACAATAAATAAGGCCAGGTGCAGTGGCTCATACCTATAATCCCAGCACTGTGGGAGGCCAAGATAGGAAGATCACCTGAGGCCTAGAATTTGAGAGTAGCCTGAGTAACACAGAAAGACGCCTATCTCTACAAAAAAAATTATAAATTAGCTAGGCATGGTAATGCACACCAGTAGTCCTGGCTACTCAGGAGAATAAAGTAGGGGGATTACTTAAGCCCAGGAGTTTGAGGCGTCATTGAACTATAATCATGGCATGGTATTCTAGCCTGGGTGACAGAGCAAGACTTATCTCTAAAATAAATAAATAAAAAGCAAAAAGAAAAAATACTATATAGCTAAGCTTAAATCAGAAAAGGGGGGCGGCGCCTGTGGCTCAGCGAGTAGGGCGCCGACCCCATATACCGAGGGCTGCGGGTTCAAACCCGGCCCCGGCCAAACTGCATCAAAAATTAGCCGGGCGCTGTGGCGGGTGCCTGTAGTCCCAGCTACTTGGGAGGCTGAGGCAAGAGAATCACTTGAGCCCAAGAGCTGGAGGTTGCTGTGAGCTGTGACTCCACAGCACTCCACCGAGTGCGATAGAGTGAGACTCTGTCGCCACAAAAAAAAAAAAAAAAAGATGACTTACTATTAGGCAAATTATTAACTTAATGTGTCATGAATAGACCCAATTAGAAAAACGTTAGGACTATGTCAATAAATAGTATTTGAAAATTTTAACATGCATTTTTTTTTTTTCTATTCAAGACAGATTCACAGCTTAACACTCATAGCACAGTGGTTAGGGCACCAGCCGCATACCCCAAGGCTGGCAGTTTCAAACCCGGCTCAGGCTAGGTAAACTACAACAAAAGGTAGCCAGGTGTTGTGGTGGGCGCCTGTAGCTACTTGGGAGGCTGAGGCAAGAGAATCACTTGAGCTCAAGAGTTTGAGGTTGCTGTGAGCTGTGATGCCACCGTACTCTACCCAAGGCAACACAGTGAGACTCTGTCTCAAAAAAAAAAGGACAGAGTCTCACTTTGTCAACCTGGGTAGAATGCTGTGGCATCATAGCTCACAGCAACCTTAAACTCTTAGGTTCAAGAGATCCTCTTACCTCAGCCTCCCAAGTAGCTGGGACTACAGGCATCCCCTCATAACATCTGGCTATTTTTAGAGATGGGGTCTTGCTCTTGCTCAGGCTGGTCTCAAACTCCCGAGCTCAGGCAATCTATCTACCTAGGCCTCCCAGAGTTAACATGTATTTCTTTTTTTTTTTTTGTAGAGACAGAGTCTCACTTTATCGCCCTTAGTAGAGTGCCATGGCATCACAAAGCTCACAGCAACCTCCAACTCCTGGGCTTAGGCGATTCTCTTGCCCCAGCCTCCCGAGTAGCTGGGACTACAGGCGCCCGCCACAATGCCCAGCTATTTTTTTGTTGCAGTTTGGCCGGGGCCAGGTTTAAACCCGCCACCCTCGGTATGTAGGACTGGCGCCCTACTCACTGAGCCACAGGCGCCGCCCAACATGTATTTCTTATTCAAAGAAAATCCCCAGTAAACAAATGACGTAAGTATAGTTTAACACACTTAAGAATATTTCCATCAAATCAAAAGGTCAATATGTAACATTAAAACACTACATTCTTATTCAAATCCAAAACAAGAGAGCTCTATAAATCATTTACTAATATTAACAGGGTCCAAAAGCTGCGGCTAGTGAAATAAGACGAGTGAGAAACATAAAGTGAACCATTTGAAACAGACAAAATTATCTTCAGTAATAGAAGATATGACTACCTATTCAGAAAATCCAAATATTGTATTAACTGAAAACTTCTATACCTTATTTTCACATAAATATAATATCACAAATATCATAAATCAGAATCGTACATCAGTATCATCATGAATGTAGCATGTTTTCAGGGTAAACAAAAACTACAATTAAAATTTCATAGCATTTAAGAAATTCAGTATTGGGAAACCATGGAAATATGACATTCAGAATTACTTAAGTCTCAGCTAGTAGGGCCAGTAATAAAATGATTAAGGGAAAATTCAACTACTATTATGAAATACAAAATTTTAAAACATAAGGAAATAAAACATTTTATTAAACATATTTTATTAAAAAGCCAGTCTTTCTCAAGGTGAAATAAGACCAGAAACACTATTTCCCTAGATGGGGAAAGGCAAATATTATAATTATGTCAATTTCCCACAAACTTAAATTAATTACAGTCAAAATCACAAAGGCTAGCGCTCACTCTACCAGCTAGATGGAGAAAGGCACACAGAACAAGCTGTCTGCCAAGTTCACAGAGAAGTTACAGATGGATCAAACTAGCCAGAAAGAATATGTAGGATATTGTCTTATTGTTAAAATGACTGATACCAACACATGGCTCAAAGGAATAAGGCACCGGCCCCATATACCGGAGGGTGGTGGGTTCAAACCCAGCCCGGGCCAAAAACTGCAAAAAAAAAATAAATAAAAATCAATAAATAAACCTGATTAGAAGACCAAAGAAAAGGTTCCTGAAAATATGCAAGAAATGTATATGGGCATGGCACCTATATCTCAGCAGCTACGGCGCCAGCCTGGCGGGTTCAAACCCAGCCCAGGCTTACCAAACAATGACAACTGCAACAAAAAAATAGCCAGGCGTTGTGATGTGCACCTGTAGTCCCAGCTACTTGGGAGGCTGAGGCAAGAGAATTGCTTAAGCCCAAGAGTTTGAGGTTCCTATGAAGTTGTGATGCTCCACCAAGAACAATATAGTATTGACTCCATCTCCAAAAAAAAAAAAGTCTATGACAAAGTGCCATTTCAAATCCACATGTATCGATTAAATCAGAAAGAAAGAAAAAGAGAAAGCTAGATTACCTCATAAGGGAAATGCAAATCACCAATAAACCCGCCAGTAATCAAAGAACACTTATAACATTTAACATTGATGCATATGTACAGAACATGGCTTTTTTTTTAACCTTCTAGGATAACAATCAGCAATATCTTAGGGGATTAAAAGTATTCTTTGTGGAAAAACTCAAACCATCTTTTTCTTCTAAATTCCACATTAACCCAAAAATCAACCCAGATGGTTTATATGATCCAATATGCGGGAAAAACCCTCATACATCAAGCAGCAGACAACAGCTGGGTGTCCTCTACTTCACACTACGCACCTGGAGATAGTGCTGGATACCAAAGGCTGAGGGCTCAATCCTCACGACTGCTCCCCCTTCTTTAGACTCAGTCACAAGCCCGGGCCTCCAAAACATCTGACCTACCAGCTTCCAGTTGGGGTTTCCACAATTCCACCTTTGGGTTTGACTAATTTGCTGGAGCAGCTCACAGAACTCACAGAAACACCTACTTTTGTTTACCGGTTTACTTTAATGACATTACAAAGGATATCGACGAAGTGACATATAGGGCAAGGTACAGAGGAAAAGGCGTGGCACTTCCTTGAGCTCCCTAGGCACACCACACTCTAGGAATGTCCATGAATTCAGCTACCCAGAAGCTCTCCAAACCCCAACCCTTTGGGTTTTTATGGAGGCTTCATTTCATAGGCAAGACTGACAACCATGTAGAAATGTGACTGGACAAAAAGAACATGATTTCATTCTAATAACAGACTGAGAGGAGACACTCAGCAAGGCCTGGGTGTTCAGATTCTTTTTAAAGGACATTTTTTTCTTTCTTTCTTTCTTTTTTTTTTTTTTTTGGAGACAGAGTCAGTCTCACTGTGTCGCCCTCAGTAGAGCTGCATCACAGCTCACAGCGACCTCAAACTCTTGGGCTCAAGCGATTCTCTTGCCTCAGCCTCTCAAATAGCTAGAACAACAGTTGCCCGCCACAATGCCCAGCTATTTTGATTTTGTTTTTTGTTTTTTTTGAGACAGAGCCTCAAGCTATCACCCTGGATAGAGTGCTGTGGCATTACAGCTCATAGCAACCTCCAACTCCTGGGCTCAAGCGAGTCTCTTGTCTCCACCTCCCAAGTAGCTGGGAATACAGGCGCCTGCCACAACACCCGGCCATTTTTTGGTTGTAGCCATCATTGTTGTTTGGTGGGCCCAGGCTGGATTCGAACCCGCCAGCTCAGGTGTATGTGGCTGGCACCTTAGCCCGTTGAGCCACAGGCGCCGAGCCTGTTCAGATTCTTCTTGATCTGTGTGGCACTCATTCCTCCAGATTATGGGACAGGACTCACACTGGAATGAGGATTTTCTGACCCATAAGCAAATCTTTCCTTGGGCGGGTGAACGGAGAACAGAAAAATGTTGGCGATTCTGTCTCACAAAGCCTAACGTTTCCCAACATTACAACAAAAGACTATAACAAGGGGTATGAGAATTGTAAGGAACCAGGGATTAAAACCCATATATGTTTTATATCACATGTAAACTCATTCTTACTAATCGAGCAATTCCACTTCTAGAAATTGATCCAAGGAATCACGTGCATAAAGATGGACTTTGTTTATATCTAACCATGAAAGCAAAAGAGGTGAGTACAAATTCAAGATTGTGGGCGGCTCTTGTGGCTCAGTGGGTAGGGCACCGGTCCCATATACCGATGGTGGCAGGTTCGAACCCTGGCCAAACTGCAATAAAAAAATAGCTGGGCATTGTGGTGGGTGCCTGTAGTCCCAGCTACTCAGGAGGCTGAGGCAAGAGAATCACCTAAGCCCACGAGTTGAAGGTTGCTATGTGCTGTGACGCCAAGGCGCTGTGACTCCAAGACACTCTAACGAGGGCAATAAAGTAAAACTCTGTCTCTTAAAAAAAAAAAAAAAAAATTCAGGATCATTAGAACTCCTTACCAAAGAATACATATGTTGCTATAGGTTCTGTTGGTCTAACCAAAAGATAACAAATCTTCATTCTAAGTAATTACTTTCAAACTGTTCTCAATCAAAAAAAATGTAAACAGACCCAGCCCGGGCCTGCCAAACAACAATTACAACTACAACAACAGAAAAATAGCTGGGCGTTGTGGTGGGTGCCTATAGTCCCAGCTTCTTGGGAAGCTGAGGCAAGAGAATCACTTAAGCCCCAGAGTTTGAGGTTGCTGTGAGATGTAATATTCATTTTCTTTTTTTCAGTCATCTTCTCAGCCCATATGTCAAAATACGATGAAACTGCACCACACGATTTACTTTTATCAAATGAATGCCTTCCACAAAATAAAAATAATGTGTTATGCAAGCAAATCCTTACATCAACTGTACTGTCTAAGATGCTCTCAGAATTCAAAACCACTAAACAGGCTTGGCGGCTAAGTTATCAGCCCCATACACCTAAGCTGGTGGGTTTGAATCCAGATAAACAACAATGGCCTGCCAAACAACAATGATGGCTGCAACCAAAAAATAGCCAGGCATGTGGAGGGTGCCTGGAGTCGCAGCAAACTAGACTTTACCTGTAGCTACAGCTCTTTGCCCTCACTGCCTCTTTTTTTTTGTTTGTTTGAGACAGAGCCTCAAGCTGTCACCCTGGATAGAGTGCTATGGCATCACAGTTCACAGCAACCTCCAATTCCTGGGCTCAAGCGAGTCTCCTGCCTCCGCCTCTCAAGTAGCTGGGACTACAGGCGCCCGCCACAACGCCAGGCCATTTTTTTGTTGTTGTTGCAGCCGTCATTGTTGTTTGGCAGGCCAGGGCTGGATACGAAACCACCAGCTCAGGTGTACGAAGCTGGCGCCTTAGCCCATTGAGCCACAGGCGCTGAGCCGCTCACTGCCTCTTATGTTAATCCAGTCCATTTCTCTTGAGTGAACAGACTTACCTTCTACTCTTCATGTTTAAACACCCCACTCTCTAGGACCTAACAAATAAAAGTTCTTTTAAATATCTGTATGATCCTCAGCATCTCAGGATGGAGTTTTTCTCTATTCTTTTCATTCCTATTTTATCAGTAGTGCCATCTTACCGAAGACATAACACCCCAACCATCTCATCTCAATTCACTTACATTAGTAAGTACAATTTTCTCTCGAGAAAATTTAGAATTCAAAACTACTTCTTTTGCCTTCAAGAAAACAGAATCACACAAGATGAAATCTCCCCTGCTTACACAAACTCTTTCTAAAACAAGAAAGAGATTAACAGAGGGAGGAGCCAAGATGGCGATCTGTAGCCAGCTTTCCGCAGAGGTTCCCATCCAGAAGGAGAGTTAAAGGACAGAAACTCAGCAAGAAAGCCGATGGTTTGGATCTGAGCCAAAAGAAAATGTCAAAGAGCGCACATCAACTCTGCTAGGGCGACCTGAGAA
>CAUYON010039218.1:0-13535 GCA_963573935.1 Arctocebus calabarensis | reverse complement strand
CTCAAGCTGTCACCCTGGGTAGAGTGCTGTGGCATCACAGCTCACAGCAACCTCCAATTCCTGGGCTCAAGCGAGTCTCTTGCCTCCGCCTCCCAAGTAGCTGGGACTACAGGCGCCCGCCACAACGCCTGGCCATTTTTTTTTGTTGCAGCCGTCATTGTTGTTTGGCAGGCCCGGGCTGGATTCGAACCCGCCAGCTCAGGTGTACATGGCTGGCGCCTTAGCCCGCTGAGCCACAGGCGCCAAGCCTCCTCTTGTGCTTTTATATTCTCTAATCCATTAACAATTCCTGTTGCTTTTACATCTATTTAATTTAATTTTATTTATTTAATTTTTTTAACTGAGCCCATTCTTCTACAGAAATTCTACCTTTAAAATTGGTTCTGAAGTTTGGGTCACTTCTCACCTCCTTGACAATTATGACCATTAATGCTTGTTTAGACCTCACCAAAGCCTTAGGACAGGGCTTCTTGCTTTCACGTTCACCATTTCAACCAGATTTTATGCAGAAGTCAGAGTTACCCTCTAAAAGTTAAGTCAGAGCATGTCACTTCTTTGTTCAGAATTCCTAGGTGGCTTTCCACTACACTTAGAGGAAAATCCAAAGTCCTTACCGTAGCCTACCACGACTCCAACTGAACTGGCCCCTGCAACCTGATCTCACGTGGCAGGGATGCTTGCTGACTTCCCTGTGCTTCCTTTCTTGAAGGTTCCCAGGATCCTCTGAGCTGCAGGGTCTTTCCACTCAACTATTCCTTGGCCTGGAATGTTTTTTCCTCACTTTCGATCTGCTTGACTATTATTTCCTGAGTCCTCTGACAAGCCCATGTAATACAGCACCCTTTCTTCAGAACTAACCTTCACCCTACTTAATTTTTTCTTAGTATCTATTAAAAAACAACAACAACAAAACTGTTTACTATTTAAATGATCGTCTACATAACTGCGGTGTGAGCATAAGTGTGCATTGATACCTAGGCTTGCTTCTGGGACTTTGTAGCTTTATGAATGACCTCTCTTCACATTTAGACTTGAGGAATAGACAGAAGTGCCAGGCGCCTGTCACTAATGTTTAATCTAGAATTGGCTTTGTCTTCATGTTTTTAGTTCTCATAATTTTAAAAAAAGATCTCATTAGGGTTTATAGTCTGTTGTTTATTTACTAATAGCTTTCCTGATTTTTCTTCTATATCCTTGACCTTTACCCTTGACTCTGCTGCCTTCTCTACCAAGTCCTTTTTATACTTTATTTCTTTCCATTATTTTAAATTTTTAAAAATTCAAGTGATACATTATACATAGTTAAAAAGTAAAATAGTACTATAAACTTAAGAATGAAAAAAAGCATTCCTTTGCACTTCCAAGTCCTGTCTCCCAGAAAAAAACATTTTCAATTTTAAAGCTGTTTCTTCTGTTATTTACTTCCATATTTCAAAATAACATCATTATACAGCTATCTCGTGGTTTTCAATTCTGAATATTACCTATTGATATCATGGAATGGAAGACAAGGGTTTAGCTTTCTATACCAATTCCTGACACAAGCTTCTCCTTCCCCATCCTCATATTTCTATCACAAGTTTTAGCCAAATCTACGTCCTTCTTTATATAATCATATGAATGCATACACACGTGAGCCACGCAAGGTACCGTGATTACATTTGTTTCTTGCACGGGTTTTCTTCTAGAGTTATTGTCTTGTTATTTATCTTCTTATATTTCTAGGTGTTGATTTCACCCAACTCACAGAAGTGTAAATATCCACTGAACTTGTTCAGATGCTCCACATAAGTGATCAACTTCTCTTTGTTTTGGGGGGCACCCCCTATAAGAACCCTCTATTCTTCTGCTCAACTTGGCCTGGCTGTTCTGTAAACCTGACACTCCCTCCTCCCATCATCCTGGGGATTCTTTCCACTTCTCTCCCGTGCTGGAACCCTCATTTCCCGACTCCTATATCTTCCCCATTCTTAGTTACTCCCTCATTGTGGTGTCATACACTCTCCAATAGCTTCGTGAGAAAGGCTGCAAGGGAAGTATTATTTTTGAGAACTCTAATTCTGCAAATATCTTTATTGGACACTTACACTCGATGGGTCATTTGGTAGGATATAAAATTCTAGGCAGGAAATCATTTCCCTTTGGAATTTGACAGGCCTTATCTTCTATTTTTTATGGTTATTAAGGATTCTAATACCGTTTTGATTCCTGATCCTTTTTAAGTGATCTACTTCCGTCCCCCCTCCAGAAGCTTTTCAGTACTTTCATTTATCCTCAGGGTACTGACATTTCAGGATGACGTGCCTTGATGGGTTACTTTGCCTTCAGTCCTTGGAAATATCCTTGAATTAGTTCTGCATAGTTTCTTCCCTTATATTTTCTCTGTTCTCTCTTTTTGGAACTTCTATTTTATCCTGGCTTGATCTTTTATTTTCTTCACTACATCTCTGCTTTTATCTTCTAATTTCTGAGAGAGTTCTCATTTTTATCATCTATCTCAAATTTTATTTCCTTCCCCCCTACTTCAATTCTTACATTTACGTACTCATCCTTTTTTGTCATAGTAAACTTGTTCAAGTTTAATGGATGCAATATGATCGCTTTTCTCTCCGAAGGTATTATTTATACCTTTAGTCCCAGAAGCTCTCTTTTGCTCACTGTGCTGTTCTGCATCTGCTTCTTCTTGGTTCTTTTTGCTTATTTGTTTGTTTCTGGTTTCAGTCCTTCATATTAGACATGCTCCTCAAATATTTGATGATTCTTCGCAACTCATGTTTAAAAACGAGTCCCCAAAATGTTACCAGAAGCTCTATGTGCCCCCTGGCTTGTTAGCTGGCATACTTCTGAGTAGTCAGATTCAATATGGAGATAGCCATTTCATCGGGATCCCCAGCTGTCAGTGCCAACAGTTCTTTTCTGTCAGGTAGCTCATTTCTCAAGATAGGGCTCTTCCAGTTCTGTGGCTATTACTATATAAGTCTGGTTGCTCATACGTATGTGAAAGGCTCTGGGAGGTCTCACCATTTGATATACACACTTTCCATCTAGCTCTTGCTTCATCCCATATTCTGACACCTTTCATACTCAGGTGCAGGACCTTTTTCATTCATTTTTGCTCAAGAGTGAACCTTGGGTATTATTCTGCCAAGATGGTGCATAAGGGCTGCTTGGGGATTGGGAGGACATTTGAGGGTCCTATTTGCTCCTTTATAATCCTTCGAACAGTCCTGTTTTCAGTCCCGCTCTTCTGTTCTTTCAGAGATACAGGCATGACTTGGAGATACTGCAACTTCAGATCACTGGAATAAAGTAAAATTCATATTAAAGTGAGTCACACAACATTTTTGGTTTTCCATTGCATAGAAAAGTTGTGTGCACTGAATTGCAGCCTATAAATGTGTAACAGCATTATGTCTAAAAAACAATATTCATACCTTAATTAAAAGTGCTTTATTGCTAAAAAATGCTAACAATCATTCTAAATCTTTCTGCTGTGGGATCTTGCCTCCATGTTGATGGCTGACTGATCAGGGTAGTGGTTATTGAGGTTGGGGTGGTTGTGATAATTTCTTAAAATAAGACAACAATGATGCTTGCAGCATTAATTAACTCTTCTTTTCATAAAGATTTCTCTGTAGCATGCCATGCTATTTGGTAGCATCTTACCCACAATAGAACTTTTAAAATTGGAATCCATCCTCTCAAACTGCTGCGTCATCGACTAAATCGATGTAATCTTCTAAATCCTTTCTTGTCATTTCAACAATGCTTATAGCATCTTCCCCAGGAGTAGATTCCATTTAAGAAACTGTTTTCTTTGCTTGGCCCTAAAAAGCGACTCCTCATCTGTTCAAGTTTTGTCTCAAGATTGCAGCAGTTGAGTAACACCTTCAGCCTCTACTTCTAACTCCAGTCCTCTTGCTATTTCCACTAAATCTGCAGCTATTTCTTCCACACTATCAAAGACGTGCAGAAGGACTGGAATCAACTTCTTCCAAACTTTTGTTAATGTTCATCTTTGGACCTCCTCCTATGAAACACAAATGTTCCTAATGGCATCTAGAATGGTGAATCCTTTCCCAAAGGTTTTCAATTTACTTTGCTCAGGTCCATTAGGAGAATTACTATTGGCAGCAATAGCCTTATGAAATGTAGTTATTAAACAATAATATTTCAAAGTCAAAATTACACCTTGATGCTTAGGCTGCAGAATGGATGTTGTGTTAGCTGGTGTGAAAACTATACGAATCTCCTCGTACATCTCCATGGGAGTTCTTGGGTGACCAAGTGTATTGTTAATGAACAGTAATCTTTTGAAAGGAATCTTTTTTTCTTAGCAGCAGTTCTCCACAAGGGGCTTCAAATAGTAACCCATACTGTAAACAGATGTGCTGTTATACAGGCTTTATTGTTCCATTTATGGAATATAGGCAGAGTAGATTTGGCATAATTCTTAAGGGCCTTAGGACTTCCAGAAAGGTAAAATGAGCATCGGCTTCAATTTCAAGTCATCAGCTGCATTAGCCCCTCCTGAGAGAGTCAGCCTGTTCTTTGAAGCTTTGAAGACAGACATTGACTTTTCATCACTAGCTATGACAGTCCTAGATGACATCTTTCAATATAAGGCAGTTTCATCTACACTGACAGTCAGTCATTCAGTGTAGCCAACTTCATCAGTGATCTTAGCTAGGTCAGGGTAATGTGCTGCAGCTTCTGTGGACACATCAGAATTTGCTGCTTCACTTTGAACTTCTATGTTATGAAGGTAGCTTCTCTCCTAACCTCATGAACCAGCCTCTGCTAGCTTCAAACTTTCCTTCAGTGGCTTCCTCACTTCAGCCTTCAGAGAATGGAAGAGAGCAAGTCCTTGCTGTGGACGAGGCTGTGGCTTAGGGGAATATTGTGGCTGATTTGATCTTCCATCCACACCACTCAAACGTTCTCAATATAAGCAGTACAAATGTTTTACTTTCTTACTATTTGTGTGTTCACTGGAATAGCATTTTTAATTTTCATCAAGAACTTCTCCTTTGCATTTATAGCTTGGCTAACTGTCTCACACAAGAGGCTTGGCTTTTGGCCTATGTCAACTTTCTACATGCCTTCTTCTCTAAGCTAAATCATTTCTAGCTTTTGATTTAAAGTGAGAAATGTGTGGTTCTTTCCTTAACTTGAACACATAGTGGCTATAATAGAGTTAATAACTGGCTTAATTTCTGTATTTTTTTGTTTTAGCAAGTAGGGAGGCCTGAGGAAAGAGAGAGATGGGGGAATGGCTGGTTTATCTAGCAGTTAGAGCACACGCATTTATCAATTAAATTGCTGCCTTATGTGGGCCCGTTCTTGGTACCCTCCCCAGATTACATTAATAACATCAAAGATTGCTGGTCACAGAGTAACAGAACAGACATAATAATAATTTAAAAGTTTAAAAAATTGCAAGAAATACCAAAATGTGACATGCAGACGTGAAGGGAGGCACATGTTGGAAAAATGCCACTGAGACACCTGTGCGATGCAGGTTTGCCACAAACCTGAAATTTGTAAAAAACACAGTATCTGCAAAGTACAATAAAACAAAGCACAATAAAGGAAGCCAGGCCTGTGTCTAGTTTCTCTAGTGTTCTGCCCATAATCAGATTTGCTCCCTGCTGGGTCCACCCCATCCTCACCCTGCACAGGCTTTGGGTTTCTCTATTTATACACTGCAAAGTCAGTTACCTCTCAGCCTGTTGCTTTCCTTTTTCCAAAATTTTGTGAACATTTTTTTTTTTCAGTGTCAATGCCTGTCTTGTTCTTTGGGTTGTCATGGACTTACTTTTTATTAATTTATTGTCATTTTAGTCACAATGGGATGAAGTAGAGAGAAACGTGTATGCGATTCTCCATATTTAACTAAGAGTATTATTTTCAATTTTTGAACTCCATTCATCCGCACTATATGGCTACTGAAACTGTGGAATTTAAAACTTCTGCCCCCCCCTTTTTGCCTTATCTATGGTGTTAGAACAACAAAATATCGAACTCTCTGTGCTGATTTTCCTTCTGTGGTGTATGTGAGCTGTTCATATGAATTTACCACATTCTTCTTCTGGATCACAAGGTCCCTAACAGGGGTCCTCACTGTGTTGACCAAACATGGAACTAGGAGGAAAGAAAACTGCAGTCACGAAGAACCTGACCATTTTCACTTGGTTTTGATGCTGTGGGGCTGTTCCCTAACACGTTCACTTTCTCCTCTCACTTCTGACTTCCTTCTCTTTTTCCTCCTCCCGTCCTTGCTTCCTTCTTTCTTTTCTTTTCCTTTTCTTTCTTTCCTTTCTTTTTTAACGTTCCAATTTTTTTTTCACATGTGTCTTTTCCCCAGCAAACATTCTCAGAGGCTCCCTCGTTCACGTTTACATTTCCCCAACAGTTGTACCTCCAGTTTCTCTCCTCTTGTTGGCCTCACCTTTTGTTCCTCTGGCCGTGACCCTTGCCGATTTTGTGGATGACCCCACAATTCCCGATCCACTTTCAGAAAGTACATTTTGCCCTTAGAGGCTTTGCCTTTCCTCATACAATTACAAACAAAGGCCACCCACTCTTTGGCCTCTTGAAAGAGAATAGGGCTTTCCTTCCCTTCAATTAGCCTCCTTATTTCACCATTAATTTATTTTCATTCTAACAGAAGTTTATTCTCTACTAAATACACCTTTATTTCTCCAGAATCTGAGAAATTTCAAGTGTCTGGAATGAACAAAACAAGAGGTGCTTTTATTTTACATGCTGCAGCCTCTATTTTTTTCTGGCTCATAAATCGTGCCCCTTTTATTGGCTTATTTCTTATTTTTATCAGCATTTTCTGGATGTTGGCATGCTTTGCCAAACAAGCAGCCTTAATTATTTACTCTTACTTAACTTAGAGGTGATATTTTGGTAACTTAGAGTGGAAAATTCAGTCTTCCCTGCTAACCTCCACCAAAGGAAGTTGTTCCACAAGTACATTCTTAATTAGCTTTTCTTTACTTCTGGGATGATCCTTTTCTCATATCTAGTAATGATCCACGAACATTTATATCCCAACCCAATGTCTTAAATCTTTCAGTCCACATTAAAAAAAAACCCAAAAACTTCAAAGTGGTTTCTTTTCACAACTAATGAGCAGGAAGACTTCCACATGGAGCGCCTTTAGCTTGATAAAAAAATTCACTCCTCACTTTTAGTCTACTTTCTCGGCTGAAATCACATCCAGAAGCCCCATGATCAGAAGCCTTGGGCCCTCAGTGAGCCTTCCCCTCTGACACTCACACCGCCCTACAGTCCTTTCCCTGGGGTGCGGTTGGACTTGTTATCCCATTCGTAACAACTGAAACAGCAGAAGCAGCGTCACTTCTGAGACTAGGTCACAAAATGACTGTGGCTTCTGTCTCAGCTCAGCTACAGAGACAGGCGTGTGGCAAAGAGCTGAAGGAAGCTTCTGGCCACTAGTCTAGGAGGAAATCCTGCCAGAAACCTGGAAGCCAGTCCCCAGCAGAACCTTTAGAGGAGATGCCAGTCTCAGTGAACACCCTGACGCCAACCTCCTCAAAGGCCTTGAGCCAGAGGCACCTACCCAAGCCATGCTCTGATTTCTGACTCATCGAAACAATGAGATAATAAATGCTTGCTGTATGAGGTCACCAACCTTGAAGGTAATTTGTCACAAAGAAATAGATAACTAATAACGGGCTCTTCAGGCGAATTTTCTACCTTTTAGTCTATGCTTTTTATGTGATTAATTTCTATTTAGATCATTCTTTCCCCTGGATGTTAATTTAATTACTCATAAATGATTCTCTTTAAATTCCTCTTGGAGAGCAGAAGTAGCAGCTGCCCATCTCATTCACAATTACGTCGCCAGTGCTCACTAGCACCGCGCTGGCACCTTGACAGATGCTAATAAAGAATGACTGAATTTGACCCTTCTGTTTTTTCCTATTTGACCTCGTTCTCCTTACTTTCTATATTGTCATTTCCTTGGGGATTTATGAGTTAGAAAACCTAGGTGCCTGGCCCTTTCCCTCCTTTAACTTGCTGTCCCTGTCTCCAGCTCCACGTCAGCATCGGCATCGACTCTCTCTTCGTGGGGTTTCTCCAGGGAGCTGAGCCCACGTGGACTCTCCCTCCCCACGCCTGCCTGAACTGGGAAGGTGGCTGCCTGTACGGGGGAGGCTGCTGTGTTCCAACAGGAGACAATTATCTGACCCCTCGGGGCATCTGGAGGAGTAAGGAGTATGTTTATTATTTGTTTTGTTTTCATTTTAAAAGCAAAAAACCAAGTGGAGGCCCAGAGTGTTAAGCCTGAGGTCATCTTGAAATTTAGAAGCAGAATAATAAGAACTTAAGTTTCCTGAAAGGGGAAACATCACACCACGGAGATTCAAATCTGAATCTTAGCTGCACCAAGCTACGTTATGACCTTATGGAAATCATTCAATCTTCTTCAGTCACTTCCTCGTCTATAAATGTGAATAATTTCTACGTTATAGGGTGCTCTTAGGCATTATTCTTTATCCAGCTTCTGTCCATTTCATATTTTATCTGCTATTCATAACACCTTTGCAACAGGCTCACTTTATAATTATGACATAAGCTTTCTGTTTTGGTTGGTAATTTAAATAAAGCAGGAACATATTTAATTGTGAACAATAGATATTACTACCAGCATTTTCCTTTTATTCCTTTGTTAAGGTGTCGATCAAACCAGCAAAAATATTACGTCTTACGAACATTCACAGCTTCCTCCGTTTGCCTTTATTTGCGATGCTGTCATAAATGGGATCAAATATCTAACGTGACACAACATAGGTGATTAGAAAACAAATTAATTGTTCCACTATTTCTAACCTGCTTAGCAATTCAGAAATAAGACTTTGTTTGAAAAACAGTTTGCAAATCAAAGTACATCTACTCCAGTTTAAATATAAACACTGCTAAAGTAATCTTGCATATGAGAGAAAGAAGACCAGTGCACGTAAATACCTTGTAAGTTTAGGTTGTCAGTTAAAATCCTAAAGTGAATTCATATTTAATATATTGTGTAAAGTGAATTCATATTTAATATATATGAATATATTCATATTCAATATATTGTCCAAATACTTTCTGAACTTAAGCAGTTTTAGTGCTTTAAAACTTTTGGTGCTCTCAAAGTTTCTTTGGCAAAGATTCAATGCTAAAACAAATAACACATGAACATATAAAGATTCCCAGGCTTAGAAACCTGAAATAGCGATTTGTTAACACAGAACTGGCACTGAGGAAACTTTAGAGATGAGGTAGCTCAACATATTCACCTTATAGATACGGAAGCCAGGTCCAGAGAGGTTAAGGGACTGCCTACTTCAGGACATAGCAAGGATGTGATCTCAGGCCCCTGACTAACAGTCCAGGAATCTATCTCTGACACCAAGCTGGTTTTCATGTTTGCTTTGTTGAAAGAACATATGCTCTTCCACTAATTGCAAAGGTACCAGCAGCTGTTTCCTACCTCTTCCTGGGACTGGTTGAACTGCTGGATCAGTTGTGTTTGTGCCAGCCTTACTCTTTCCAGTTCATCTGACTTCTGTTTCATTTCCTTCCTCAAGCCTTCTGAAACTGAATCATTACTGTCAATTTCCTTCTTCAGGCGAGATTCAAATTCTGCAACCGTATTTTTAAGGTTCTCTATTTCTTTTTCCTTTGACTCAGACTCTTCAGTGTATCGAACATGGGATTCGTGGAGTTTTTCTTCAAGAGTGGTCACTTCCAGCCTTAGATCTCTTGTAGCACCTGTGATTAAGTCAGATATCTGTAAGATAAATCTCAAGTTAGTTTGTAGGCAATAGTTTTTAGGTAACCACAGAATTCCTAAAGCTTTTAAGAAGTTTATTCTAATTAATTAGTATACTCTTCTGATCAGATGAAAACAAATCCTATGATACACTAGTATGTAGACCTTCAAGATTTTCACCTAAAAGTTAAGACTAGGGCAGTGCCTGTGGCTCAGTGGGTAGGGTACAGGCCCCATATACTGAGGATGGTGGGTTCAAACTCGGTCCCGGCCAAACTGCAACAAAAATAGCCGGGTGTTGTGGCGGGCACCTGTAATCCCAGCTACGCAGGAGGCTGAGGCAAGAGAATCACCTAAGCCCAAGAGCTGGAGGTTGCTATAAGCTGTGATGCCACAGCACTTTACCAAGGGTGACAAAGGGCTACTCGGTCTCCAAAAAAAAATGTATGCGTAAAACTTTTTTTTTTTTTTTTTTTTTTTTGAGGAAGAGTCTCACTTGGTTGCTCTGGGGTTGAGTACTCTGGCATCATAGCTCACAGCAACCTCAAACTCTCTGGTTCAAGAGATCCTCTTGGCTCAGCCTCCTGAATATCTGGGACCACAGGCACCTGCTACAACACCTGGCTTGTTTTTCTATTTTAATAGAGATGAGGTCTCGCTTTGCTCAGACTGGTCTGGAACTCTGGCCCCCCCAGAGCCCAAGACTAAAACTTTTACTGTTCCACCTAAAATGGTATCAACATTAATCACCCTTGGAAATATCAAAACCCCTGACTGTACTGAGCTATGAGGGACAGCTCAAGTCTTAACAAGTAGATCAGGGGCCTGTCTGGACCTACGTTGGTTTTGGGATCTTGAAATGTCTAATGTTTGGGGATGCAAGGAGAAGAACCCAAGAGTCATACTGTAATCATATCCTACCAATTAGTTCTCCTTTGACATGACTTTTTTTCTTTCTTGTACATGAAGTACCCCCAATGCTATATACTTTCTAGAAAAGCATTGCTGATAGAACTTCTGTGATGATGGTACCATTCTCTGTTATCTGGTATGGTAGCTACTAGCTGTATGTGGCTATTGACCGTGGTATGCTGGTAAATACTTAACAACTGAATCTCAAAGAGAAAAAGCCAGATTTGTATCTAATTTCCATGGTGCAAATATTCTCACCATGTTTAACAACATGGTATTTTGATCACTAAGTTGGGAAGAGGTGTACATAATGGCTCCCAAAAGCCAGTTCTGGCCACTGAGCACTTAAAATGCGGCTAATGTAACTAAGGAACTGATTTTAACTTTTAATTAATTTTAATTAATTTAGTTGAAATTTAAGTAGCTACATTTGGCTGCCATAATAGTACAATTCTAGAGAATAGCAGAATACTGTGAAAACATAGTGCTTTTCAAGGTGGTACCTTGAGATAAATAAATGAGGGAATAACTTGGAGAAGCTTTTTCTCATAGCATGAAAGTCTTTACAAGGGAAAAGACTGCTTGTTTTCTTTCTCCTTAAAAACAAAAAACAAACAAGAAGGAGCAAAGCTGCTCTGATGAAATATGTCCTCATTACTTATGCTACAAATATTATCATATTATAAATATTGGTACAAGAAAATAGCCCACAAAAAAATCTGGAAGATATTCATTGACCAAAGTTCCAAAGACTTTATGAACTATTACTTAGAAAGAATTGCGTATCCAAATTCGTTTCAAATGTTAAATTTACGTAAGGGATAACTTTTGTGAGAAATCTATTCAGGAGTAGTAAATTTATTCCATTATCTTCAATTAATCAAGGAAGGAAGAGGGCCATTGCTATGTTGGATACATTTTTGTACCCCGAGGAGAGCTGATAATGAAATAGAGCAAGGTTATCCTTGGGAGAGGAGGATCACAGAACCACAAATATGTTTTGCTTTTTTAAAAAGAGAGCCAACACTTAAAAGTCAGATTCACTTACAAAATCTGGATTTATGATTTCTTCTGAGAAACTGTAACATCTGGCTAGTTCTGGCCTGCCTGTCTAAATTCCCCTGCCTATGGGATCCTGAGCTGCCCAGGACTGCAATAGCAGTCACAAAATGAGAGGCAGAAGAGCCATGGAGGAGACTCAGTAGAGCCTGGGGCGTCAGGGCCAGGACCCACCTAGGGAAGATGGAAGCTTGGGTGAGCTTAGGCTCTGAGCTCCATTGTCCCAATAGGATTTCACTTGAAAAACACAAATTCAAAAATAAAATTATTGGCCATTAAATGCTCGACATCTCTAACCATCAGAGAAATGCAAATCAAAAACACAATGAGGTATCTCCTAACTCCAGGGAGAATGGCATTTATCAAAAAGTTGCAAACAACAAATGTTGGCATGATGTGGAGAGAAACGAACCCTATACACTGCCAGTGGAACTGCAGACTAGGACAACCTCTGTGGACCACAGCATGGAGGTACCACAAAGAACTAAAAGTAGACCTGCCATTTGATCACTATTGGGCGTTTACCCAACGGAAAGAAATCCTCTTATCATAAAGACACATGTACTAGAATGTTTATAGCAGCATAATTCATAATCACAAAGATGTGGAACCCACCCGACTGCCCAAAAATACATGAGTGGATTCATAAAATGTGCTATATGGATACCATGGAATGCTAATCAGCCATTAAGAGAATAGCAACGTTATACCTTTTCTAACAACCTGGATGGAACTGGAGACCATTCTTCTAAGCAAAGTATCACAAAAATGGAAAAACAAACACTGCTTGTGCTATTAAATTGGAACTAATCGGTCAACACCTGCGTGCATGTGTGGTCATAAAACTGAAGGTGGGAGTGGTGAAGAAAGGGGTAAATTCACACCTAATGGGCACACCGCATGTTATCCAGGTGGTGGGCACACTTATAACCTTGGCTCAAACTATACAAAAGCAATTCATGTACACCAAAATGTTTGTACCCTCATAATATTCTGAAATTAAAAAAAGAATTTCAAGGCAGCATCTGCAGAGTGTGAAATGGAAAGCTAGAGGCCTGAGTGTGGGTCCCTGAGCAGGTAGCTGGTCACGTCTGCTGTGCACAACTATTGAAATGGCTGCACCATCTCTCCTGCATACAAAGATAGAGGCCAAGAGGGTCAGATTATTGTAAAAGACAAATTTATCCCTCAAGTGGCCCCAGACATTCAAAGAAAACTCCAGAAATTGGCTATAGTCACAGACCATAACCTGGAGAATCTTCTTAAAACAGCCACTATGGTCTTTTGTAACTGAGATCTGGAGAGAAAGGAGGAAAAAGAGAGAAAGGAATAGAAAAGAATGACAGCTCTAGTAATGGTACTCTGACAAACGAGCAACCCTCAGGGGCAGAGGGAAACCAGAGGAGCGAAAAACAAGTGCTTCCATTGTGGTCAGACTGGCCACTTCAGAGAAGACTGCCCCCAGCAGTACCAAGGGCTGGGCAAGCCACCTGGCCCCTGTCCAGAATGCAAGGGTAACCGCTGGAGGGTGGCCTGTCCCCAGAGGTGAAGGCCTCCTGGGTCAGTGACCCCATCAGAGCCCAAACCGAACTGAGAGTGCCCAGGGCATATTCTCATGGCTCCAGCTTGCGTCATCACCCCTCAAGAGCCCCAGGTTTGCCTTACAGTGGAGTGCCAGGAGAAAAAACTTCTTTTGGACACTGGAGCAACCTTTTCTGTACTTCTCTCTAATCCTGGTCTTTTATCTCCCAAATCCATAACTATACAGGGG
>CAUYON010039217.1:0-34436 GCA_963573935.1 Arctocebus calabarensis | reverse complement strand
TAAATTGCCTTCATGGGATTTTCTTAGTTATTGTAAGAAAACATTTGTATTCTGCATTTAGTAAGTTTTGCCTTTACCCTTCTAAGATGCACCACAGGTGTGGCCCCACCAGTTACCCTCCCTGCACCCCAAACTTGCCCCACTCCTCCCCTCCCTGGCCCCTTTCCCCATACTAATGTGCTATCGTTGGGTTATAGCCTTCATATGAAACCTATAATTAGCTTCATAGTAGGGCTGAGTACATTGGATACTTTTTCTTCCATTCTTGAGATACTTTGCTAAGAATATGTTCCAGCTCCATCCATGTAAACATGAAAGAGGTGAAGTCTCCATCTTTCCTTAAGGCTGCGTCATATTCCATGGTATACATGTACCACAATTTATTAATCCATTTGTTCCCGTACTATTATTTATAATATTTCTTTACAATCTTTTTCATTCCTGAGAGATAGTAATATTCTATCCTTTTATTCTTTTTTTTTTTTTTTGAGACAGAGCCTCAAGCTCTCACCCTGGAGAGAGTGCTGTGGCATCACAGCTCACAGCAACCTCCAATTCCTGGGCTCGAGCGAGTCTCTTGCCTCCGCCTCCCAACTAGCTGGGACTACAGGCGCCTGCCACAAAGCCCGGCCGTTTTTTGGTTGCAGCTGTCATTGTTGTTTGGTGGGACTGGGCTGGATTCGAACCTGCCAGCTCAGGTGTACGTGGCTGACGCCTCAGCCTGTTGAGCCACAGGCGCCGAGCCTCTTGTTTTTTTTTTTTTTTTTGTAGTTTTTGGCTGGGGCTGGATTTGAACTCGCCACCTCTGGTATATGGGGCTGGTGCCCTACTCTCTTGAGCCACAGGGACCACCCTCTTTTACAGTTTTGAAGTTACTTTCTTAATGGTTGCTCTGAGGACTTTCTTTTTTTATTGTTTATAAGATTTCTGGAATTGCTTGTTTTGTAAAATCATTGTGGTCTATGAGTTTATGACAGTTTGAACTTTGTTATTTATTCAATTCATTGTTTAATTACTGTTTTCCTATGAATGATTATACTGTGGTTAATATGTTAGCATAGCAGTATTCCCAGATAGTTTTTTGTTTGTTAGGAAGTTGGGCTTTGGGAGGGCAGAGTTAATACTTTGCATGAAATTTCTTATCTTATAACAGTGAAATTGCTTTCTCTTTTGTCTTGTGATTTTTTTTTTGAGGTGAAATTTAAGTTTTTTGTGAGTAATACTATTATACCTATTTTGAGTGTCTTGCTTGTACTGTATCACATCATACCTTTGTTTAATTCTTAATAAACTGTTTACTTGTTAAAAAAAATTGTTGGTTAATAAATACGCTATAAATTTAAAAAAATCTAGTTCATAGTAATAGTGACTTAATTTAAATAATATCTAAAAACTCATTTGAACGTAGCTCTGTTCTTTGTCTTTTCCTTTGTGCTGTTGATATTGTCATGCAAATTAGATTATTATTCATTATAAGCCTATTCATGTAGTTTCATAATTATTGTTTATGCAATTGTCTTTTATATCAAAGTTTACAATAAAAATACATTCTATTTGTTAATTCATGTTATTATCTTTATTTGTGTTTATTTTTCATGTGCATTTGCCTTATTGTCTAGTGTCCTTTCTATTTTTCGTAAAGCAGGTCTGCTATGTTCTGTCAGATTTTGTTTACAGAGAATGTCTTCATTTCTTTTTTATTGATTTTCCTAGATATAGAACTCTTGATTGATAGCATTTTACTTTCAGCTCTTTGAACATGTCATTCTAGTGTCTTCTGGAATCCAGGGTTTCTAAAAGAAGTTACTTATTAATCTTTGAAGAAAATTTATACATGATGAGACACTATTCTTTTGTTGCTTTCATGATTTTCTCTTCATCCTTTAGGTTTTGAGAAATGGACTATAATTTATCTAGGTATGACTCTCTTTCAGTTTGCCTTACTTGGAATTTCTTGAGCTTTCTGAGAGTGTACATTAATGTTTTTGAAATCAAATACAGGATGTTTCTAGACATTATTCTTCAAATTCTCTTTCCACCCTTCTTTCTTGTCCTTCTGGAATTCCTCTTATGTCTACATTATTTCATTAGGCTTGGTAATGCCCTACAAGTATATAAGGCTTTGTTCATTTTTCTTCATTTTTTCCTTTCTATTACTTAGCCTGAATAAGCTATGTTGATCTACCTTCAAATTCATGGATTATTCCATTTCAAATCTTCTGTTTAACCCCACTAGCTAATTTTTCATTTCAGGGCTTCTAATTTCCACACTCAGAATTCATATTTGGCTTTTTTGTCTTTTACAATTATTTTGTATTGAAATACAATACAAAATACAATTATTTTGTATTATATTTCTCCCAGGTTCTGTTTAACTGCTATATTTATTATTCACAAATTTCCTTTTGGATTTTATTCTAGACCATGGAGCCATCACTAGTGACTTAGACTTTGAATGAGGAGGGTGACATTGCTCCCATTGTATAAGAAAAAAATATGATGTGAGGCAGGTGAATCTTTTTGGTGAGATAGAATTTCTTTACATCTTTGGATATAGTTTTATTTAACTTTTGAACATATTTATAATAGCTATTTTAATATCTCTATCTAGCAACTCTAATACCTGATCTCAAAGATAGTTTCTATTGACTACTTTTTTCCGCTTTGTAAGGGCTGTAATTTCCTTTGCATGTTCCACAGCTTTTATTTTCCTGGAAAACTAGACCTTTTGTTGAGAACTAGACATCTCCAACCCTGAAAATTGGCTCCCTCTCAAGTTTTTGTTGTTTCTGCTTTGTAGTGGTGTTATTTGATTGCTATGGATTTTTTTTCCTTTATTGATTTTTTTTGGATTAATTTTGTAGAGTCTGAATTTTTTTTATATGTAACACTCAACATCTCTGATCAGTTAGCTTAGTATTCAGTTATTGGTTTGACATAGATTTCCTTAATCGCATTGAACTAATAGGTCTCTGTAACTTTGCTGAAAGATTTTGTGAGATTTTTTGGAAAATATTTCAACACTCTATCAGGCAGTTTAAAATATAATTTAGCCTTCATTTTCTGCTTGGTCAAAGACTCAGTGTCATCCACAGTAAGAGATTAGGGTGTTTTCAGATTTTCCTGCATCACTGCATATGTACATGGTCTTTTAGGTGTCTAGAAATAAGTTAGATATTTTCAAAATCCCATATGAAAATATTGTTTCCCTGTTTTTCCTTCAAAATTTTTGGTAAGTTGCTTTTTTATCCTAACTGGTCTAACTGCCTCAGGTTGTTACACTATTAAAAAATTGGCACTGATTGTTTTCAACAAATCCCTTAAGGGCAGAGCTGTTCCTACCTAGTGAAGTGAGATCAGATATGAGTCAACTCTCACTCAGGTCAAGTAAACAAGCCCTTGTTATGGAGGTCTTTGTAAGGTAGTGACAGTTCCCTGGGGATGAGATTTTGGGGGAGCTCCAAACCCATTCTCTTCCTTCCAGTGGCTCCTGGGTTGCTGTACTTCGGTTTGTGTAGTTGTGTCACTTTTGGTTTGAAAGCTACCACATACATAGGTACATAGGGTGGGGAAGAATAAGACAGGTTGAAACACTACGAAAATTACTGTTTTTACCAAGAGTCAGCCATTTTTCCTGAATAAATGCTCCTCAGATTTTTAAAAGCTTTTAGTTAATTTTCAGAGTTCTGAAAAAGTAGATTTCGACCATTTTTTTTAGTAGTATTCTCATGGCTTTTACTAAGGAGTGGATTTTATGGATGTCTGTACTCTGCCATTCAGAAGCGTTTCTTATTGTAATTTTTAAAGCTTCTTATAGTTTCCAATATTCAGAAAAGTTGAGAAGCAATGGTTTTTGGAGAAAAGAGGATTGCGGGTCAGACTGTAGAAAACACACACATTTAAAATGAAGAAGAAAAAAAGGAGCTTATGAATGAGAAAAATAAGAAATGATTGTGAGATAGGAAGAATTTCGGGAAGATAATAATTAAGGCGACTGAACTGTACACAAGTAAGGCAATGGATGGACAAATAATGATTTGAATTATTTACTAAGAGGTCACTGAAATTATGTTTAGAACAATTCTAGTGGAAAAGTTGGGCAGAATCCTTGCTGTAGTAAGTTGTTATATAAATGGGGGGTTAACAAAAGAGAAAATTTTGGGTGACCCTGGAAGAAATGTGCTATCTGGGAAAGGAGTGATAATACAGGGTAGAGGGTGGATAAGGCATCAGAAGAGTTATATTCTCTCAGGTTCTGTTTAACTGCTATATTTTTTATTCACAGATTTCCTTTTGGGCTCTATCCTAGACTATGGAGTCATCACTAATGACAGACTTTGGAGTGAGAAGGGTGACATTTCTCCCATTGTACAAAAAAATAAAATGTGATCTGAGGCAGATAAATAATGCTTCTAAATGGTGTTTCACTTAAACTATATGATAAATAATTGTGGCTCTAGGCAGCACAGGGTACTGAAACATGTGTACAGTCTGAGAAAACTGAAATCAAATCTCAGTTTCACCCTTCTACTGGTACCAGATATATGACCTTGACCAAATTACATGGATTCTCTCAGCTTCACTTTCCTCATATAGATAAGAATACTAGTTTTTCCAAGGTTGTTAGGTGGGTTAATTGAGACAATGCCCAGACTAGGCAGTAAAGAGAAATCCTATCTCTGCCTGTTATGTGTCATATGAGGATGAAAGAATTAGCTTTTTAATAGTTCTGTTTTCTCATGTATAAAATAAAATATTGAGGTTATATTTCTATGCTGCTTGCCAACTCTTACCAAATGGCCTCTAACATCTTTTACCTCAGTACTATTATTCACATAGTTTGTGAACTAGATAGATACTTAGAGTTGGTCTGGAACTTAGCCCATTCTGGATATGATAGAAAAGATATTTAAAATTCCAAAGAATAGACTTCCAAATAAACTTTGGAAGATAGCTTTGTCAATTTGGGTAGTACTTGTACATAGATAGGTTCATCTATTTATATGAACATGTAATAGCATTCGAGTACTCACCAGTGTCTTTTACATCCTTTAGAAATGAGCTTTGCAGAGGGGCACAATGGACATAATAACTGATCCCAAAGATGAGATCTGTTTTGGTGGTTCCATGATTGATTGTTATACCTGAAATATTTCTAAGTATTTATGAATGTTCACAACTGCTGATTCTTCTTAGCTGAGGAGACTTTGAAGCAATAAGCCGCACAAGGAGGAAGAGCAACCTTGGATAGAACATTCACAGGAGAAGTAAAGAGACAATCATGAGCAAGTCACTGAGCCTAGGGAGATTGGTGAAGGCAGCAGAACATCACGAGGCTAGGATTATAAGGGACTCAGAGACACAGGAAAAGGTGGAACTGGAGGCTGATGAAGGCTGAGATAGGCTGGGGTATGAAGGAAAAAAGGATTTGCATTTTCAGAGACTGGTTTCTTTACCCCACTTATACTATCAGCTTGTTTTGTTGAATTCACTGGTGTGTTTTGGTACAATTTTATTTGTACACATAGCATGTAATTTATCTTCCCATTTCAGGAAGAGAATTGAAGACTTGCTCATTGTTTATTAGCAGATTAGTGCGTTAAAGGTTAAGGAAAACTAACCCTGTGATTTAAAAGAAAGTAAAATGTCTAGGAAATAAAAACATTAAAAATAATCATATTCATTTGATTTTATTAAAAACAGCTTTCCAGCTGGGTACAGTGGCTCAAGCCTGTAATCACAGCGTTTTCAGAGGCTGAGGCAGGAGGATAGTATGAACCTAAGAGCTAGAGACCAGTCTGGGTAACATAGTGAGACCTCACTATTGTTTTCAACAAAAAATTAAAATAAAAATAATTTAGCTGAGGTGGTGGTACAGATCAGGTCTTAACTATTCAGGAGGTTGACGTGGGAGTATCTCTTGAGTTCTGGAGATCAAGGTTGCAGTGAGCAGTAATTGTGCCATGGCACTCCAGCCTGGATAACAAAGTGAGACCCTATCTCTAAAAAATAAATAAATTACAGAGTGAGACCCTATCTCAATAAATAAATAAATAAATAAAATTTATAAAAATCTATTTTCCATAGAACTTTTACTTAACACGTGGTATCCCAACTGTGGTATTTGCATTGTAAAAGAATTTCTTCCCCTGTTTATTTCTCCCCCTGGACCATAAATTTATTTTTAAAGTTAAAGGTGGTTGGCCAGGTTTCCCTGGAGGCTGTTCCAGTTCTACACTATTTCTTGAAATAACTGGAGCTGTCCAGGGTGGGCAAGAATCCCCCATCTACACTGCCTTACTGGAGGCTTCCCATTTTCTCAGAGGCTCCTGCTCATGTACACCATTTGGCAAGGGAGGATCATTGGCCTACCATGGGATGGCCCCTGATCGAAGTGGACTCTGTGCATCATATTGTTGATCAATGGGGTCTTTGCAGGCAGCCAGGCAGTGCAGCTGCCCCGGAGATCTTCCTTAGCAACCTGGAAATGACACTAACATTATGAAAGATTTCTCCAAAGACAGACGTTTTCAATTAGCCAAATTACTCTAACAGTAATTTAAATCAGGAAGATTTAAGGGAGAGCTAGTTCCTATGCCAGCCAAGAAGACTGCTCTGCCAGTTAAAAGACAACCACATCCTTCCCTGCCAGCCTGCGATGAGATGGTTCTTGCAGTGACAGCAGATCTACCATGCATGTGTGATTTAAAGCTGTTCATTACCATACCTTGGTAATTATCATCAGGTGACAATGGGTCCTGGTGAAAGTATGGATCTTTAATTTGAGGATTCAGAAGCCTAATCGAAACACAGCATGTGGATTGAATCTCATTGGTATTTCTTTTTTTTTTCTCCCAACCAATTGGTCTTAATTTGCGTACAAATGTAGCACAACCCTTTGCCAATGTTTTGATTCATTTTGACAAAATGTTTTTCCACAAGGCTCTGATGGTGTTCAAGTGACCTCATAGGAGGTTTAATTTTTCTTTAACTTGGCTAGCATAGATCCCATATTTCACCTGAAGTCATGAGAAAAATTTGTAAAGCTCCTTTGATTGGTACCTGTATGGTCCCTTATTTGGGGTTAGTGCTTTCACCGTGATTGTAACAGACAAACACTATATTGATGGTACTTTTTATTTTGCTGTTACTTAAGATGACAATATGTAAACTATTATGATTCCATTTTCTACCTACACACTATATGTTATTTAGGTAACAAATTTCAAAGTACTTGTAAGGATGAGAAAAGTTACTTTTTCTTGATGAGACCTAAGTTCAGTCAGCAATATTTCGTTACCTATCTATCTTTGCCCAATATCTTATTTTCTACCTCTGGTGAAGCTGCATAGTATAAAGGAAAGAGGTAGAGGATTAATTATAGACGATCTCAATGCAAATCTGAATTCTTTTTCCTTGAACATAGGTGTGACCATGGTAGAACGTCTCTACCTCCTCAATTATTTCCCACAATGTGGTGGCGTTGGAACAGACCCTCTCCAGGTCCCCTGCATCTTGATATTCCTGATTCCACAAAGATGGGGTCCCTTCTCTTGAATATTTAACCCTCATCATCCAAGTACACTACTTAGAATATAATCTTTTTAAAAAACAGTTCTTTGTAAATCTTTAGAGACTAATATTTAGGAACACTTTTCTCTCAGAATATCTCTTGTACCTGTCTTGTATGATTGCAGATAATGGACATTTTGGCAATTTGAAACCTAAAAAAGGATCTATCAGCATTGTTATTATATTCACTGACTCAGGTTGAGAATGGGAATAGCTCCTTTGGTTTGGCGCTGTTACAACTACTGGGTCACTTGTGTCTAATAAGTTCATTTAGATATATGCCCACTTTTATTATGATATTAGGTTTAGAGTCCCTTGTGTTCCCAGCTACATCTTAAGTTCTTATAAGTCTGGAATCATACTTTTGTGCTCTAAATACCCCTAGCATCTAGCTCCACAACTACTCAGTAAATAAGTTGTACTTTATGATTAAAAAAAAAAATTTTATGTAAAATTATACTAAAAATTTCCTTTTAATCACCCCATTGTAAACTTTCCCACAAAACTCAAGGCAGAGGGAATGTATAAATGAATTATGTTGTCTGTTGTAGTAAACGGAAAACCATTCTTGTGTAATTAATGCCAATTTTTAACTGACAATTCCTCTGACAAATCATATTGTATACAGCTAAGTAGTTCCCACTTTACAAATAGCTTACCTCCTAAATAATTTTACACTAAGTACAGAACAACACAATGAAAAAGAAAAAGCAAACAGACCAAAACAAAAATACCCTATACATTGACTATCTCAGGAAGGATGCCTTCCTTCTATGAACTCAGTAGCTATTATTTTGTTCTATTGGTCTGACACTATGGTGCATAGTTTGTGACAGCTTTGTGTTGCTATTATAGTCTTTGATATATGTCCTGCTTCTCCAGCTATTTGAGAGAAAAGACCATGCATTTTATCTGTTTATTCCAAGTGTATAATAGAATTTCATTTATCTAGAAAGCATTTGATTAATATTTGCTAGATTCCTACAGGCAGGGCCCTAGACACATTGCCCATTGAAAGCTCACAATAAAATCAACAAAGGCAAATCTAGTCATTAAATTTCCTACTTCAGGACATAACGTTAATGCAGAAATAGCTATTTTTATACTAAATTACTCTAGTTTCTTTATTCTGGTTTTCTTGTATCAAAAGGTATAGTTTTGTCTTTTGCGTATTGCTAGAGAGTTTGAATCTCAGATCTTACTTACATATAGGATATTTCAAGATCAAAATGCCCTTAATTCATCTAAAATAACACATTTTTTAGAGAACTGGTTTTTTTTTTGTATTATCACTGCAGTATACATAAAAATGTGAGGTAGTTTTGAAATTATTGAAAACAGATAAATTTTTGTTAATAGCAATTTATTTGATATCTGATTCATGTCTCAGAAATTCACTTATAAATAATAGTTAAATTTATATCCTTCACTTAGGTTTAGAGAATTTTGGGTCTTGGTTTAGAAGGAAACCATCCTACAACTCTTAAAGCATAATAAATAAAACATTTATGAAGGTAGATAGTATGAAAGGTACACTTTAGAAAAATCTATAATTCAGCATCCCTAGAGTCCTTTTAAAAATTTAAGATGAGAAAGTAATTTCTCTCATTAAGCTCCTTTGGTGTGAATATGACAGCTCAATATGTTATAAATATTTAATGAATTATTATTTCCTATAACTTATGAGTGTTTGGACAATTGAAGCTTTGTTTGCAATATAAGTACAGGTCTGTCTGTGTGAGGACTGGGTGATAATAAATGCCTTATACTGTGTGTCTTGAAAATATCTGGGCAAAAATTTCTAACTTTTAGGGAGGCCAAGAAAGATGTGCAGTGGGATTCTTCGCAGTGTAAATTTGAAAGTTCCATTGATAGTAATATTACTAACACAAATCATGAACTTGGAAAGGTAGAATCATGCATAAATCGTGCCAGGCCCCTCACTCATTTAAGCTTCATAACAAACGTACAATGGAGGCATTAACTTCCCTTTTACATTAGAATAAAATGAATCTTAGTTGCCTAAGAACCTGAAGCAAATAAGTGTTGAAACTAAATCTGATCCCAAATCTCTTGCAGGCCAAGATTCATGGTCTTTCCTTTAATTGTGTTGCTTTCCTATGCTGAGGACAAAGTTATTTCTCCTTTTACCATCTTTGATGTAGGTAGTTCTTTGCCTACTGGTTCTGGCACTGTCTCCCTCAAGAGCTTCCAATAACTGCCAGTCACATGGTGACAATTATGCTTGATTAAGCAGATCCAGTAAGTACTTGATCGACTTTTTCCCATAAATGCTGACATTCTGCAGCCAAAGGGAAAAGAACATTTGCCATTATTCTAAACACCCTGACCATCTCCCATTGTCCCTCCCAGTGATACCAGACCCTGAGATTCCTAAGACCAGTGTTCTCTGCTTCTTAGACTCAGCCTCGATTCCAAGGCTTCTATCAAATGCTTCCTTCAATAATTTTAATTTTTTGAGGTCTTTAAGTCCCACTAGAAGACAGGTACCAATTTGTGAGATTGGAGGGTGTGCTTAGCAAAGCTCATTGATTATCCTGTCCCTTATAATTCATCATTAAGATTTTGAAGTCTTTGCAAGACTCCTATAGAAATACATAGGAAAGAGTGCTTTGAAAATTGTAAATAAAAAGAGGTTAGCCAGGAAAAAAATTACAAATGCACACGATTATGAGATTGTAAGCATCCCTACCAGATAGCACCATAGCTATTGGCTACCACAGTCTTTTATAGCTCACTGACCAGACAACTTCAACAGTTCCTCAAAAGGTGGCCCAAGGCTGATGTGTATCAGAATCCTTCAAGCTTGGTATATCCTGGACCCCATCCCCCTGCCTCATACCCCATAATATAGACTGTTAAGTAATATAAGTTTATTAACAAATACACTTTAATTTTATTGACACTCCCATGTGGTCAAACAGCATTCCTGATGGCTTGCCTCGAGAAATGACCCAAGGATTCAGGCTCTTCACTTAGTGAGCTCACATTTCAGAGTTCCTTGCTTCCAGCCATATAAAAAGGGTTAAATGAAGCCCCCAAAGAGTGAAGAAAACCTAGTGAGGGGAGGACATGAATCTCAAAGGAGATCTGATGGTCTGGGCCTACTTTTGTCCAGAAGTGGTCACATGGACCCGATTGTAGAATATACCCAGCAGGTTAATAAACACAATTTGGTGAACATAGTATTTTCTTTGCCTTGTAAATTATGTGAGCATAGCTTGCTAGAACAGAGAAAAGCAAAATCAAGTAAGCATGATGAACTTTGATCATAATAGAATTATAATGGTTACCCAGCAATGGCTTTATAGCCCACACAAAGAATATCTGATCATAATGAGACTTTTAGGTAGGTTGTTTCAATTTTTATATATCTATAGTATGATCATTAGGAAAATCTAAATGGGGACTTTTGGTAAGAAGTACCTGAAACCAGTGCCAGCTTCACAAGCATGTAACCTGTAGTGTCCCTCAGGGCTATTCGCTCACCATGGTCCAAGTTTGGCTTAATGCTTTGCTATTGCTGTCTTAAAATTCCTAATAATTTTGAAGAAGAGGTCTGCATTTTCATTTTGCACTGTGCCATTATTCTAAGCGCTCAACCTATTCCCAGCAATCAAGGTAGCTGGCCCTATGTAAAATTCATGTCTTCTTAGTAACTAAAATTGAGGCTTCCAGGATAAAACGAAGATACAATCTTTAAGATTCAGTCAATACTGAGTAATTTTTCAAAGAGGACAAGTTAGAAACCAAAGTTCTGCATGTGTGATGGGGTGTGATCTCACACACATGCACATAACATGTGCCCAGTCAAAGTTTATTAGAAGCAATTTGTTTTAATTGATATTTATTGGGCGTCATTACAATGTTTATTGTTAAGTGCTCATGTGAAAAGGTGGTTGATGTGAATCGCAGAAACATTTGTTTCAGATAAATGGACAATTCAGTTGGATAAATTTTAATTAAGCAAGCTTTACTATACTAGTTGATCCTTTTGAAGCCATGAGAAAAACTACTATGCTTTGCTAATTTTGTTATGCAGAATTTGAAGATGTTAAATTTTGTCCACTGTAACTTGGCCACAAGAAAAGGGAATAAGAAACTTTTCCAAGGTAATGTGTTAAGTTCTTTCCCGACTGCTAATGCCAGGGCACAATTTAACCCTTCTCCAACTTATATACATGAAACCTGTTTGCTGAGACAGGTGAACAAAGTAATCTATAGTCTTAAATTTTCAGAATCAGTTCAGAAGTAATTGATTTGTAAATGCTGCTTTCACACCACTTGCTTGTATCGCTGCTACAGTTTATCACATTCCAGAGGGATTTACTTATTTACATATGTGCCAAAGATGCATGCTGAACTCTTAATTCCTGAAGAAAAGATGCTATATCTTAATATTTCCAGAGCTCAGTAGAGTTACCAGGCACATAGAACACATTTATAAAGAGTTGATGAAGGAATAAATAACTCATGATGTAAAAAAAAATCACTGCTTTTCAGTGAATGGCAAAATAAATACTTACTGGTTTTCAAGGAAGCTTCTGCTCTTAATAAGGCCAAAACTAGTGTTCTTGTTTTGAAAGTATATTTTAAACTTGTGTTATGCTTTTTAGACCATAACTACTATGTTACAAGTGAGAAAGAAAGACAGCACAATCTTATTCAGTGGAAATTTAAAACATCTAACAGATTAAAACATCATATATTTATCTGTCCTGGTCATATATTTATTATTCTATTGAGGGAGGTTTCTATTTTGTTGAAAAAAAGTTGAAGTGATTGAACCAATTGCTACAACGCAGGTACAAATAAAGAACACTATGCACAGATTTTAAAGGATATTCGATGTTTATATACTTTTGTGTTAAACCTACTGCTAGTCTAATTTTTTCCTTTGGTTACTGTTACATGCTGTGACTAGGGGTCAGGATCCTCTTATTTAAGGTTATAAATAGTTTATTTTTCATATTAGCTTCCTATGGCTACTCTAAAAATTACCACAAACTTGGTGACTTAAAACAACAGATATTTATTTTCTTCTAGTTCTGGAGATCAAATATCTGAAATCAGTTTCACTGAACTAAACTCAAAGTGTATCTGCAGGACCAAGTTTCTTTCCTCTGGAGACCTTAGGGGAGAATTCATTCCTTGCTTGTGTCACCTCCTGGTGGCTGCCAGCATCCTGTGGCTAATGGCTACACCTCTCCAATCTTTACGACCAGCAACTTCAAATCTCCTTTTGCTTTGTCTCCACATTACCATCTCTCATCTGCAAATCACATCTGTTTATTATAAGGACACTTGTGATTGCACCCAGGGGACCACCCACATAATCCAGGATAGTCTCTCTATGCCCGAATCCTTAATCATTATCTGCCAAGACCCTTTTTGCAAATAAAGTGACATTTCTGCCGTTCCATGGACTAGGAACTGCTGTCTCTGGGGGCAATTATTCAGTGTACTCCACTTGCTTTGCCCACTATTACATTCATAATTAAGTAGTGGGATTTTGATAACGTACAATAGTATACTTTCTCCATGCTCACTGGCAGATGACTAAGGATACTATGTAATACATGAGTGTAGGAGAACTATAAACTAAATAACATTACAAAGGAAACCCTGCCTAAAGAATCAGGCTCTGGGAAGTGGGCTCAGAGAGGGAGTTCATAACTTAATGGTAATATTTTACATAAATGAAAGTAATGTTAATTGTCTCCCCCAAAGCAAGGCCATTAAGCAGCTTATTGCTCCTACCTCAAAATTTATTTTGGTGTTTCTTTTGGTGTTACCTTTTCAATGGTATTTTACACTTTACCCAGAGGGGATATAAACACCTCCTTGATAATCCTTTCTAGTATATTTTATCTCTAAGTATCACAGGATCACTTCTCGGCCTTTTGGCTAAGATCAAGTGTGTAAGTATCACAGGAGGAAGAAATAAATGAAAAAAATCAGTTCTGATAAACTCTGCAGCACCAAGATAAAACACTCTGTAAGACTGCACTGGGTGAATCTTCAGCCTGAAACACAATTTCTAAGTTAGAATTTTCTAAATGGAAAAAATAAGTATATCTACATTCTCTAGCTAGGAACAACCAGACTCTTAGTGATCTTGTCAGTGACCAAGGAGAAATTTTCTGTTTTTTTTTTTTTATTGTGCTGAGTTAAGATTATCCTAACCATGAACGAAAGTGTTTCATTCCATTAAAAATTTTATAAATTTAACAATTTTACGAATCTCCTACTGTGTGCCCGACACTTTATTCAAAGCCATGGCTAAGACAGTTGCTTTCTTTCTTCCTCTGTTAGTGGCTTTTCATGTATTTTGTAAGTTCTTCAAAACTTTGCAAATTTCTATGTTTGGCCTTTTAATACTGAGCCAAGGTCAAAAAAGGACAATTTAGTTGGAGTGGGAAGAAAAGGAAAAAACAAGAACGCCGAGAAGTTACATAATGTCCTTTCGCACGTTCCTGAGGGCTAATGTATTGTAGCATTTCATCAGCCATTCTAATAGTCCTTTAACTTCTGTCAGAGAGCCTACTAAATGCTAACATCTTAAATGTTTAATATTCTAAAACATAGTTTGATTAATCATGTAAATTATCTGGGCATCCACATTTTACCATACCCGCTGTTGAGATTCAGAGGCCTAAGGCTTTGTGTATGAGAGCATCGCGTTAGTGAGTGATGGTGTGGATGAAATATAACTTAGAATTAAGGAATTTTCCAAGTGAAAGTTGCTAATGTAATCCTAGTATCTATGTGCTATCACACTCACATGCACTCTCAAAAATGCTATTAATGTCAGATATTTCTGTCGAGGTATCAAGTAGTTAAATATGCACTTGCTTCATTCTAACTTATTAGTTGTTGGATGGATATTAATGTTGGTAGATGGGAGGCAGAGCATGATGGTGGATGGGAAGGACGTTAGCTTAGCTCTCCTGGAACAACAGAGCAAACGGGAGTAGGGGTGATAGCCAACTGAAGCCAGCATTCAACAGACACTCCCATCTAGAGGGAGAGATACCGGCCAAAAAGAACCCAACAAAGCTGAAGGGTGGGAGCTGAGGTGAGAGAAGAGATTGATAATTGCACGTCTTCTCTGCTGAGGCAAGCTGCGACTCCACGGAAACAAATTTCAGGTACAGAACCACCCCAAAGAGGACGTGTGTCTGGCCCTCCTCCAAGAGAGTTGCCTTGCTTGCTTACTGTGGGATCTCTACTAGTGAGCGGTGAACTGAAGGCCTCCTCTCTCACCACATAGGAGCGAGTTGCTGGAAGCTGAGACTCCTTCTCCAGAAAGTTCCTACTGTGAGCCTGGGCATTCTCTTGTCTGGCTTGAAGATTGAACAAACACTTTCCCTGCCTCTTTGAACTCCCAGTCCACCATTCCTCCTGGCCTGGCAGTCTAGAAGCCCAACCCCTGCAGAGACCAGAATGTTTGTGGTTCTTTATTAAGACTGGGCATTGCTCAGGCTGAGGTAGAGCAGCTACATTGTAACTGTGAATCCAGGAACAATGCAGAAAGGCACAAGGGGAAAAGTGTCTGGCTTATCTCTAAGAAAGTGCAACTCAGCAGTGGGCGGAGGCTTGTGTTTCTGCACGATAGGTGGAGGCTCGGCTGCTGAAATGTGGGAACTAAAGTGGAGACACCTCCCACCTAGCAGCAGCATTAATAGAGCAAGCCTGCTGGGGACAGATTTCAGAGAGACACCTCCTCAATTCTGTGGACTGCCAGAGGAAGCTAGACCTTGCATTGAAGGGATACCAGAGAAGCAGAGCAGCTGGGGCAGAGGCATGGTCTCTGAGGGCAAGAAACATCTGCCGCTTGGTTGACATCTGGTTTGGAACAAGCTCAGGTGGAACACTCCCCACGTACCATGGAGCACCCAAGGTAGTCCAACTTCAATTACCCCAACCTGCTAGTGGCACAGTGTGGTTGCCTGGCCCATGAGGCGTTGACTTCCCTCTGACTCTGGAAGGCCCAAATTCCTGGTACATTTGCTCATTGGAGGGAATTGGGCCACAGTTCCCTCCAATGAGGGAACTACCAGTGACTAGGTGTGATGAAGGCACAAGGTGGGGACAGAGGCACCAACCCCTATGGACCATTTTGCTGGGTGGGCCTTTCTGACTCCACAGAGCAATGGAATGAGTTACACTTGAGCTGCCAGTGGACCCCACTACTTAGATGCTGAAGACCTTTTGAGTTCGCCCACCAGAACTGTGTTTGTGTTGACCAGGACAATTGGTTTGGAACTCTTGACCTGGGCTGATCACCTGGGAACCCACCAAGGTTGTACCCTAGTTGTGTTGTTGTGGGTGTGTGGGATTCCCCTCTTCCAGTTGTTGCCTGTGGGGGAATAGGGTGTCTAAGTTGCTTATATATATCCACAGCAGAGATTTTAGCCCAAAGCCACTGATTTACTAGGATTGGACAGAGACTAGCTGAATACAGGTCAGAGCCATCTAGCCCCATGACACCAAGCAGGTCCCCAGAGTTTCAGGCTCTAGTACTGAATGGGACCTTTGTAAAGCTATAGGAAAAAAAGCCACAATCACCAGTCCTAGTTCTTTGGTAAAGGGCTGGTTCATTACAACTCCAGGAGCCCTCAATTCAATTTTACCTTACCAGCTTCTCTAGCCAAATGGTGAAAAATAACCATGGGGCAGAATCAGCAGAAAAACTCTGGCAACATGAATAATCAGCATAGGTCAACTCCCCCAAGGAATGACAAAGAAGATACAACAAAAGATCCCATTCATAAACAAATGGCTGAGATGTCAGAAATTGAATTCAGAATTTGGATCACAAATAAGATTAAGAGAATGGAAGTAAAGTTGGAATTAGAAATTCAAGGAGCAATTCAAAAGTTCCCTCAAGAATTCAATGAATTCAACGTCAAAATCGCCAAAGATTTTGACACATTGAGGCAAGAACTTGCAGCCCTCAAAGATCTTAGAAATAGAGTAGAATCCTTCAGTAACAGAATGGAGCAAGCAGTAGAAAGAATCTCTGACATTGAAGACATCTCTGACATTTTACTCTCCACTTCTCTTCCTCTTTGAGCATTTGGGAGCGTTGCCGTGGGATCTCTTCTAGTGAGTGGTACTCAGAGAGGAAGAGAAGTGGAGATCAAAAATGGGTCATTCCCTAAGAGAATTGTGGAACCACTCCAAAAGAGAAAACATTCACCTTATAGGAATCCCTGAAGGAGAAGAGGATGGTCCAAAAGGCACAAACACTCTACTCCAAGAGATAATTGAGGAGAACTTTCCAAGCATGGCAAGAGAAACTGAAATTCAGATAGCAGACTGTTTCAGAACCCCAGCATGACTCAATCCAAATAAAGCATCTTCTAGACACATTGCAATTAACTTTACCAAAAAAGTTAATGAAGGAGAAAATCCTGCAAGCAGCCAGATGTAAGAAAATCTTCCCCATTACCTATAAGGGGTAGAATATTAGAATTACTGCAGATCTCTCTGCTGGAACTTTTCAAACCAGAAGAGGATGGTCATCGACCTTCAATCTCCTAAAACAAAACAACTTTCAGCCCAAGATCCTGTATTCAGCCAAATTGAATTTCATTTATGATGGAGAAGTTAAAAACTCTAATGACAAACACTTGTTGAAGAAATTTGCCATAACCATCACTTCTCAGCCTTTTTTCTAAGATCAAGTGTAGAAATTTGCCATAACCCAACCAGCTCTTCAGGATAGTCTCAGACCCATCCTTCATAATGACTAGCACAATGTTCTACCACCAAAGTAAACTCACTCTGAAATTTTTGATCAAAATCCAATTTCCACAGTGCTGAACAGATTTAAAATGTCCACTGGACTTTTGAAAAACTTGACACCCAAAATATTACCAGTTGTATCAGTATTCTCCTTTAATGTGAATTGCTTAAACTGTCCTCTTAAGAGGCACAGGTTGGCTAACTGGATATAAAAACTCAGGCCAGATATCTTCTGCATATAAGAATTTCATTTTACCTAAAAGGATAAATATAGACTCAGGGTGAAGGGATGGACAAATCCAGGCAAATGGAAATCAGAAAAAAGCAGGGATGGCCATTTTATTTGCAGATACATTAGACTTTAAACCAACAAAAGTAAGGAAAGAAAAGGATGGTCACTTCAAATTTGTTAAGGGAAACACTCAACATGATGAGATGTCAATTATTAACATTTATGTGTCCAACCAGAATGCTCCTAAATTTATAAGGAAAACACTAACAGACATGAACAAATTTAATATCTTCCAGCACCATAATAGTTGGAGATTTTAACACCTCTTTGGCAGTGTTAGATAGGTCTTCCAATAAGAAACTAAGCAAAGAAATTTTACCACCATACAACAATTGAATTTAACAGACATCTACAGAACATTTCATCCTAACAAAACTGAATACACATTCTTCTCATCAGCCTGTGGAACATCCTCCACAATTGACCACATCTTAGGTCATGAGTCTAACTTCAGGAAATTTATAAGTATAGAAATTATTCCTTGTATTTTCTCAGATTATCATGCAATAAAAGTTGAACTCACCAATAACAGGAATCTGCATACTCATACAAAGACAAGGAAACTAAATAACCTTATGCCTTATGGGTTATAGATGAGATTAAGAAAGAAACTGTCAAATTTTTAGAACAGAACAATAATGAAGACACAAATTATCAGAACCTGTGGAATACTGCAAAAGCAGTCCTAAAAGGGAAATTTATACCACTACAAGCTTTCCTCAAGAGAATGGAAAGAGAGGAAGTCAATGACTTAATGGGTCATCTTATGCAACTGGAAAAGGAAGACCTCTCCAACCCCAAACCCAGCAGAAGAAAACTAAAATTAGAGCAGAATTACATGAAATTTAAAACAAAAGAATTATTCAAAAGATTAATGAATCAAAAAGTTGGTTTTTTGAAAAATTCAACAAAACTGATAAACCTTTGGCGAACCTTACCAAAAATAGAAAATTAAAGTTCCTAATATCCTCAATCAGAAATGACAGAGGTGAAATAGCAACAGACACCTCACAAATTAAAAGAATCCGTAATGAATACTACAAAAAACTTTATTCTCAGAAATATGAAAATCTGAAAGAAATTGACCAATACTTGGAAGCATGCCAACTTCCTAGACTTAATCAGAAAGAATTGGAAATGGTGAGCAGAACTATATCAAACACTGAAATAGAATCTACAACACTAAATCTCTCAAAAAAGAAGAGTCTAGGACCAGATGACTTCACATCAGAAATCTACCAAACCTTTAAAAAGGAACTAGTGCCTATATTACTTACCCTTTTCCAAAACATTAAAAAGAAGAAATACTTCCAAACACATTCTATGAAGCAAATACCACCCTGATTCCAATGCAGGAAAAGACCCAATAAGAAAAGAAAATTATAGATCAATATCTTTAATGAACATAGATGCAAAAATATTCAATAAGATTCTAGAAAAGAGAATCCAGCAACACATCAAACAAATTATACACCATCACCAAGTGGCTTTTATCCCTGGGTCTCAAGGTTGGTTCAATATACTGTACTATAAATATAATACATCACATAAACAAACTAAAAAACAAAGACCATATGATTCTCTCAGTAGATGCAGAAAAACCTTTTGATAATATCCAGCATCCTTTCATGATCAGAAAACTTTAAAAAATAGGTATACAAGGGAAATTTCTTAAATGGATAATGGCCATCTACAGCAAACCCACAGTCAATATCATATTGAATGAAGTAAAATTGAAAACATTTCCGCTCAGATCAGGAACTAGGCAAGGTTGTCCATTTGTCTCCACTGCTTTTTAGCATTGTAATGGAAGTCTTAGCCATTTCAATCAGGCAAGAGAAGGCGATCAAGGATATACAAATAGTGTTAGAGGACATCAAACTTTCACTTTTTACAGATGATAAGATTTTTATACCTGGAAAACCCCAGGGACTCAACCACAAAACTCTAAGAAGTGATCAAGGAATACAGTAGCGTCTCAGAACAAAAAAATCAATACTCACAAAGCAGTTGCTCTCATATATACCAATAATAGTCAAACTGAAAAAAATAGTCAAGGACTCTATTCCCTTTACAGTTGTGCTAAAGTAGATATAATATTTGGTTATTTATCTAACAAATGATGTGAAAGATCTCTATAAAAAGAATCATGAAACTCTGAGAAAAGAAAGAGCTGAATATGTTAACAAATGGAAGAACATACTATGCTCATGGCTGGGAAGAATCAACATTGTTAAAATGTCCAAATTACCCAAAGCAATTTACAAATTTAATGCAATCCCTATCAAAGCACCACCATCATACTTTAAAAATCTGGAAAAAATAGTACTTCGTTTTATGTGGAACCAGAAAAAACCTTGAATAACCAAGACATTACTCAGAAATAAAAACAAATTAGGAGGAATTATGTTACCAGAATTTAAACTATACTATAAATCTATAGTGGTCAAAGCAGCATGGTACTGGCACAAAAATAGATGTAGATATACGGAACAGAATTGAGAACCAAGATATGAACTCAGACACTTATTATCATTTGATCTTTGATAAGCCCATAAAAAATGTAAATTGGGGGAAAGATTCCCTATTTAACAAATGGTATTGGAAGAACTGGCTGGCAACGTGTGGAAGACTGAAACTGGACCCACACCTTTTGCCATTAATAAAAATTGATTCTCACTGGATAAAAGATCTAAACTTAAGACATGAAACTATAAAGATTGTTGCAGGAGAAACACTTGAAGAAGTTGCCCTGGGAGAATACATTATGAGGAGGACCCCCTGGGCAATTGAAGCAACACCAGAAAGACTTTACTAGGATCTGATCAAACTAAAAAGCTTCTGCATAGCCAAGAACACAGTAAGTAAGCAACCAACCACAGTAAGCAAACAACCCTTAGAATGGGAGAGGATATTTGCAGGTTATGCTTCTGGCAAATGTTTGATAACCAGCAATTCACAGAGAACTCAAACTTATTAATAAGAAAAGAACAAGTAATCCCATTTCATTGTGGGCAAGAAACTTGAACAGAAGCTTCTCTGAAGAAGATAGGCACATGGCCTATAGACACATGAAAAAATGCTCATCATCTTCAATCACCAGAGAAATGCAAATCAAAACCACTTTGAGATGTCATCTAACTCCTGTAAGATTGGGTCACATAACAAAATCCCAAAACTACAGATGTTGGCATGGATGTGGAGAAAAGGAAACACTTCTGCACTGCTGGTGGGAATGCAAGGTAATACGTCTCTTTTGGAAAGAAGTATGGAGAATACTCACGTATCTAAAAGTAGACCTGCCATTTGATCCTGCAATTCCTCTACTAGGTGTCTATTCAAAAGACCAAAAATCACTTTATAACAAAGATATTTGCACCAGATTGTTCAGTGCAGCTCAATTTATAACAGCCAAGTCATGGAAGAAGCCCAAGTATGCATCGACCCATGAATGGATTAATAAATTGAGGTATATGTTTACCATGAAATATTATGCAGCCTTAAAAAATATGGAGACTTTACTTCTTTAAATTTATATGGATGGAGCTAGAATATATCCTACTTAGTAAAGTATCTTAATAATGGAAGAAAAAATGTCCAATGTACTCAGTACTGTTATGAAACCAATTTACAATTGATCACACTTTCATATGAAGAATAGATCACAACTATGGCCCATGATGAAGGAGGGAAGGAAGGGGATGAGTAGGGGAGGCGAATGGTCAGATCAAGGGAGGGTGAATGGTGGGATCACACCTCTGGTGCATATTACAAGGATACATGTCGAATCTATTAAGTATAGAGTATAAATGTCTTAACACAATAATTAAATAAACGAGATGAGGTATATATTAACCAGTGCAATATAAGTGTTCCTAATTCTATATCACATCAGCACATTGTACCCCATAAATACATTAACGTATACATGATCTATGTGTTTATGATTTAATAAAAATAAATGTTGGTAGATGATGTATTGTCCCAATAAAAATGGCCTTACATTTCACAGGAAAGCAAACTATAAAGGAAAAACAATTGTTCCTCAAGGCAAGGTTTGCCTGAGCTTCACCATGAAAATATGCATTTATATGCAGCCAGTTATTCCAATTCTAGGAATTCTTAGCTGCTTGAACACAGGAAACATCCGTGGGTCCTGTGAAACAGATAGGCCAGGCATGGTGGCTCACACCTGTAATTCTGGCACTCCGGGGGTGCTGAGGCTTGAGGATCACTTGTGCTCAGAAGTTTGAAACCAGCATGAGCAAAAGATAAATGTCGTCTCTACTAAAAATGGAAAAATTAGCCAGGTGTTGTGGTAAGCACCTGTAGTCTCAGGTACTTGGGAGGCTGAGGCAGGAAGATTGCTTGAACCTAGGAGTCTGAGGTTGCTGTGAGCTAGGCTGACACCATGGCACTCTAACCTGAGTGAGACTTTCAAAAAAAAAAAAGAAAGAGAGAGAGAGAGAGAGAGAGACAGAGAGAAAGAGAGAAAGAAAGAAAGAAAGAAAGAAAGAAAGAAAGAAAGAAAGAAAGAAAGAAAGAAAGAAAGAAAGAAAGAAAGAAAGAAAGAAGAAAGAAAGAAAGAGAGAAAGAAAGAAACACATGAACAATTGGACATAAAACTGAAAGGATATAGGACATGAGTTTAGGTGATATTAACAGAAGTGCTTTGTTCTTTCCTCCTCCACCCCAGCAGATGATTGTCAGCAGAGATGGAGATTGGGAGTAAAACAGAAAGAAAAGCCCTGGGACTGTAAATGCAGTTACCTTGGAGTCAAGGATCAGTGCTCAAGAAAATGACCCAAGTAACTGGGAGCCACAGGGACGGTGGAGCAGTATGCCAGTCAGATCCCAACAGGAAACACAGTCTAAATAAGAGAATTCCAGGAAGGCTTATTTTCAAAGGGAGTAATCACAAAGGCATGGGCGGAATGGAGAGAAGGGAACTGATCTGGGTTGAACAGGTAGTGGGCGCTATCCCCACAGACATTCAGAGATCAGAGACAGGAGCAATTACCAGAATTAGAAGAAAAGCGTCACGTAAAAAGTCACCTTGACTGGTGACATTTGGTTAGGGGGAACGACCAGCACCAGCTGACTTCATGGGGAGAATAAATATCGTGACTCTCTCATAGCTTCCCATTCACTGGACTCTGGAGGAGCTCTGCAACCCCCAGATCTAGGATGTAAAGTCCACACAGGCTAACCTCCCCGAACAGCCAGGGCTTCCCATGAGGAAAGCAGACTGGAGGGAATAGGGGTCAGAAACATCTCATTTTAATACGAATGTTACTTCTATAGTTAGGCTAACAAAATTTACAGGAACCATTTGAATGGTTTTGTGTGTGTGTGTGTATGTGTGTTTTTAATCCCTATGTTTTATTTAATGATTATTTAATTCGCCTTAAGAAAATTTCTCACATCACTGCTGCATCCTCAGGTCCCTCGCACGCACTTCCTTAGCCCCTGAGTGATCAGATATTAAATAAAGAAAAAAGATACATGTGATTCAGACAGTTCATTATTCTCCCTATATTGCTTTTCCAATACAACACTGTGCTTTTAAATGTCTGTAATTTGTATTGCTAAAGGAACACGTAAGACTCCACTTTTTTACATGGTTTGCCTTCTAATTATATTTCCCTAGTAAAATATTTAACCGTTACTTCCTGAATCATGGATTCTAAGGTACCATAAAAATCCAAAGGGAAGTACATTTGTTTTTATGCAGAGACAGATTTTTTTCCAGTGAATTTTCAATGATTGCTGCAGGAATGAATGACTAAAAGGTTTCCAGAATAAACAGTTGCAGAAAACCAACTTGCTGTCATGCATAAGTCCGTGCAGCCCCCGGGTACGAGTACTTATGTATCTCCTTTTGTTGAGTTCTCTATTTTTTTTTTTATGAATATGTATATCAGGGTAAAAACTTCCATCTGCTCTCTTTTAGCTGATTCTATCACATTTTTGAGCTGTGCATCATTATGGAGCTTCAGAGAAAGATGATCATTTACATTACATATGGATATAAAGGAGAGAAGAAGTTGATGAATTGCAAACAAGTGTAATTTATATGGACAAAGTGTGCCAGAAGTGCTTTTCACCCCATTTTACTTGGCAAATGGAATGATTCCTGCCCATTCTCTTGGCCTGATGCCCAAGAACTCAGAGCGGGAGCTATCCTGTTAGACTTACACATCAGGATCCCACTCCCACCCTGTGAGGAGATGGTGCTAAGAACTCAGGCCCACCAGGGGCCCCAGAAGGTCAAAAGAGACCGCCGAATATATACAAATGTCATTTTGTAGATGCTTCTCTCAGGGTTTCTTAATTTATTATGTGCATCACAGGCCTACTGATACTCTGTTGGTAATTCAAATGTGAAAAGTTTGCATGATGAAGATAGGAAAGGGGGAGTAATGAGAAGCTCATATGATGTGTTCCTGGGAGCCTCTCAGCCTTTTCTACACTTTGATTTCCCCCATGGTGGATTATTTTCCTAAGTGCCCATAGATTCATAAATAGATAAATGTGTACATTTAGGGTGTACACAGGCTTCTCTCTTGCCTATACCACAATCATTTGCAACTTCATAATTTGTTTAAAAAAAACAGGGTCCAATGTGCAGTAATAACAATAATAACTGGAAACTTTTATTTATTCATTAACGTGGACATTCATTTATATATTCAATCCTTCATTCTTCAGAAATGATTTCTCCTATCACTTGCCAAGGATGGGGAATTAAGGATAAATACAGCATAGCTTATTCCTAAGCCATAACAAAGTGGTCATTTCTCCGAGAAGTTTGGTTAAACCAAATGATTCTCATTGATTCTTGACCACACAGTAGTAGGCTTAGCCCCCAGACAAGGGGTGTCTTAAGAATTTCAAATTACTTTAAGTCCATGCCTGCATTATAGTAGGATGTTCACTGCTTCCGTTGTGTGTTCAGATATCATTGGATAGAAAAGAAGTAGTTGATATAATATTGGTAGTGGTTTTTATGCATGTGCTATATGCATTGTACTGAGTGCTATACACATATCATCTCATTTAATTGACAATACTTTATAGATAAAACAAACAAAAAACTTAGCTTAGAGGATAAATGACCTGCCAAAGTCACACAGTTCTCAACCCAGATGGTTCAACTCTATGACTTCTAGTCCATATACTTAGGTCAACTTTGGGTGTGATCAGCGGAATTCAGTGGTAAAACAGGAAGTAGAATAAAAAAAGGGTTGCTTCTATTTCATTTCCATATACCCTGGCAAATACCCTGGTCAAATTTAGAAGCTGCAGTACCCTATATTTAGTCCCTGTATATTTTGCTCTCAATGTTTACGTAATTTTAACATGACTTCCCACTTTATAAAGGAGTACTGAAAGTCTGTATGCACATTAATTATACAATTTCTTTGATGGTGGTGGGGGATGGAAGTACGTGCGAGTGTGGGGGTGATCGAGTAGCTAAAATTTCTTCATGTTATTTTTCTCAGAACTTCTGCTAGTAACGGAAGTTTCTCAACATGAAATGTCATCGGTTTGGCCTCACTCAGGAAGCTGCAAGGCACTTGACTGTAACCTCAGTGAATTGGACGTTGACTAAAAACTTGATAACCTTTAGTTGCCTATCATTTTAAAGGGTTCTGTAGCTATTTCATTTTGAGCTAGTTTCCCTATCAATTTAGTTGATTTAAAAAAAATTATAATAAAATACTTTATGGTAAAGATGTGTTTTTGTTTGAATCAGGAATAGAACAGTGGAAACCCAGAATCTAAATTATCTAATTGTTGTATTCACTTAAAAAGTATTGTGAGGATTTTATCCACTTATCTGGAATAACATTTCTCTAACCGTATCACAACATACTTGCATTTGCAAATATAGGAAATTTCTGAGATCAAAATCATCATTGTGACTAGAAAGATTTTGCAACTGTGTAGGAACAGGGAAACTCAGCTGTCTTGAGGGAGAAACTTGGTGTCATTCCAATGCAGATACAGGGTCCAAAAGACTTTCATTAGCAGGGTCTTGTACAGGATAGTTGTTAAATGTCTAAGTATTTTTGAGTGAATAGATAAACAAAGGAAACTGGGGATATCATTAGATTTCCACCTAGAAACACAAAGCCAATACTGTGATTCTGTAATTATTAAAATGTCAAATTTTTAGCCATTTCTTTTAACCTGCTATGCTTCAACCCTCTAACCTTCTTAAAAGGCTCAGATTCACATCTCTCACTCAGGCAAAAGCAGCAGGAGGTCCAAGTCCAAGTGCCCAAAACCCTGAGTGAACAATTTCCTTCTTTTCTACTCCTCTTTGTTCAGCTTTCCATGGTCAAGAGAAAAACCTGTCTTCCTTCTGTTGATGTCCCCTACCTGACAGGGGGAATGACAGGAGAACTGCAAGGATCCAGTATGTGGCTGTAGGTAACGGGTCGGCCCCGGGTCTCTTAACACAGAGTGTGTTCTTGTTCACATGTGACCTTTCCAGTGGGTGCCTGGACCTTCCTCCTAGAAACTTGAACCTCATGGTGCCCACTTTTGTTCCTTCTCCCATCTTTGCAGGCATCGACGCTCTCTCCCTCTGCTTCAGTTTCCTCAAGGCTCTGCAGTACTTATACTCAAAAGTACTTCCCTAAATCCTTGAGTGGGAACCAGACTTTCATTTGTAAGGGATTGAAGCTGTGGCTGAGTGTGGTCCTTGGCGAGCCCCTCTGTTCCTTAGATGCTTCCCAACCTACAATTTCCTGGCATCTCCAGAAAGAAGATATACTTCCCTCACTTTAAGGCTGTTGGATCGAAGTTTTAAAATTATGATCAGTGGCTGTCCTATGTCCAAGGAGACCTGACAATAATCTATTTGACTGGTTTCCATAGCAGGAGTGGGGCCGCGATGAAGGCAGCATTTAGGCTCATTGACGTGGAAACATCCTTGTGTGCTGGGAAGGGGAAGAGGAGAAGAGTACATGTGCTTTATGCTTGATCTGGGCCCTGCATGTGGGTCTAAACCTCAGGCCCATGGAAAACTAGGCTAGAAATTAACACTGTAATACTGTTCCCTAGCATCTAAGGTAATATTTTGTGTTTCCTATCTTTTTTCCCCCTAAGATATTATGTTTTATTTGTTTGAAAAGAAATTAGGTCACTTTCGAAGCTACCCAAATTTTGAGCAGATCGATTTAAATATGAAGATAGAATCTGTTCTCTGGAAGTCATCACTGTATTCAATGCACTCTAGCAAACATTTCCTAGATGCCCAATCTGCGCCAGGTATCTTTGTTAGACACCAGATAGTAAAAAGGCAAAACAATGTAATCTCTCTCACAAGGCGATGACGATCTCATAAGGTAGATAAACGTGATTAGGAAAGACCTTACACATCCTGGACGAAATTTTAATTATTATACTAAGGGTGAGGAGGAGGGATTGAAACTTTCGAGTGGGAAGGTACTGGAGTTGCTTTGTGGGTTAGACAGAGTCTTCTGGGAGTTGTGTGGAGGATGGGTGAGAAGGTCAAGTGTCAGTCGGAAAGCTGTGGCGATATTCCACACAAGAGATAATGAGATCAAAAACGAGACAGCAACCATCGGAATGGCTAGAACGCATGAATGATGAAAGCGATCTAGAGGTGGGACGCATAGGGTTTCATTACTTATTGAATTTGTATGAGGAGAATATATGTGAGATGAAGCAAGAAATGATTTTCGGCTTTGATGATGGCTGGATGTTGCTACTAGTAAAGAGAAAGGGTAGAAATAAAAAAGCAGAGATAACTATGTTGAGAAAAATCAATGATTGGGGGATGTTAAGCTGCTATTTCCTGGGATTACCCAGAAATTGAGTAAGACAGAACTAGAGTTCAGGAGACAGAAAGAGGCTGAGATAATAGATTTGCGAACCATTAATATTTAAAAAAAGTGAAGACTGACTATGAAATCTTCTGGGGTTAGAAGATATTTTTTTCCAAAGTTCTAATATTAAAATGCTTTAAGGAACACTTAGTCCAGAAAATATAATATGCATGTAGTCTTTTTTATTGTTAAAATTAGGGCATGTCAAAGTTAAAAATATTTACACTGAAAGACAAAGTATCTGCACAATTATTAAAATTAGTTTTACTAAATCAGAGATGACAATGTACTCTTATCTATATTTTATACCAGATAACAGAGTGTAGAAATCAGCAAAAAATAATTACTAATTTTTACTGTGAATCAGGATAAAATGTCCCCAATATTAACTCTCACTTTCCCAGTAAGTAAAACCATGAATGTAGGTGCTATTTAGACAAATCAATCACAAAGATATCTTCTGTAACTATTCAATTCATTCAATAATATATACAAATGCAAAACTGGCAGGTATTTAAAAAGTTTACTTGTTTTTACAGTTTTTATCATTTTATATTTGTAAAAGTATGTGTCACCCATAACAAAGGCTTCCAGTATGACTTTTCTAATACAGGAAAGTGAAATATTAATACATTGCAGTTAAAATAATAAATATACATTTTATTTACAGTAATTGGGAATGTTAGAGATATGAACTTATATGTACAATTCATATAAAACATTTTCACTTTCTGTTATATTTACAAATGTTTCTCTTCTCCCATTTGATCTTTTCACACAAGAAGAGTTAAAATGTAACGTATATGAGTTGAAAATGTGTGTTCAGTCCCTTGCCTCTGTGATTGTAATCTTATGTACCATGTCAGACAGATTCTCAGACTCCACATCTTCTTTGCCATTATCTGAATTTTCTGATGAGATATAACAACCAGAGTCCCTTGGGCAGTCATCTAACTGTGACTTATTTAAGGAGGTATCTGGGCTTAAGGACAGGGGCACAGCTTCATTTTCTTGCTCTTGAATAGCTGTAAATGCAAAAGAGGGTGAGAGTTAGGTAAAGCAAAGAAAAACTGTATTCGTGTACTCATTCATTTTCAAGTTTTATTCTGTTTTCAGTGTTCAAACTTTTACTTCATTATGGTGGAAAGTTGTGCAAGTAAAGGGGTATCTTTGTTTATTATAAAAGAGATATTTGCAGTCAAGTATTCAAGCCATCGTTTTCTTAGATGACAAAACTTGCCCTTGTTTGTTCACTTGCAGTTCCATAGAACTCATGTGAACTGCCTGCATAAGCAAAGATCAATATGGACTCTCATTTTACATTAATAATAAGTTGCCAGAGAAAGCAGATTGTATCCACAGTGTGACTGGTGCCTTGTCCAAATACTCCTTAAAGTATCATTAGAAAAAGTCACTTACAGATTAAATGTACAACCCAAGTCAATAGTGATCTCTGTCAACAATTCCAGAATCATGATAATATGAATTGATGAATAAAAGATCACTATGGGCAACAACGTACAGTAGGACTTTAATCGTTAGAATTTAACTCATAAAACTTTCAGTATCCAGAATTTCCCTACATTCACATTCATCAGGAAACAGACATAAGAAATCAGGTTGCTTTCAGAGAGTAAAACACCAACATTTTCTTTGAAATCAGCCTTATGAATATGTAGTTTGTCTTCCACATCTTCATCTGTAGTTCTGATTAACAATGTTTTTCAGATTCAAAATTCTGTGTCATTAAAGTAGTGTTCTATATTCAACAGCCATTACCTTTTAGAAAACATTTAATATTAATGATATAACAAAAGCTACTTCTAAAAATCCAAGAAGCCTTAGAAACTGTTCTTCTTTTCAAGATTCCTTTAGCATTAGTTTTTCCTTTGTTGATGTGAAGTTTCTTTGCCTTCTCTGACACCAGTAGGTGGGTGTTTCTCTGTGTCATAATCTGAGTTCTTCAGAGAAGTAATGGATCTCAGGCTACTGCTTCTTAACTATATTAGCATCTCCTCCAGGGGCTTTATCGCTTTAGACCTTTGAATATCTCCATTGTGGAAGAATCAAACACATACATTTAGGGTTGGGACAAAACCTCTGCCTCCAGGGGCAATGTGCTTCATCCCATGCCAGTGAGAAGAAAGTAAATCCATACTTCACAATCCCCAAAGAAGGAGACCAGATAACTTTCTTTGATAATTATAATGCTAATTAATTTATCTTTAGAAAATCCACCCTTTATCTTATTTATGTATCTCCAGCTTTTTAAATGCATTTTCTAGGTTCCAAATGTCCTGCCAACATTAGTTTATGATCCAATTGTCATCAACAAGTGAGAATTGAGTCCTGGTTCCCTAAAGCCCCCTTGTATATAATCAATTAATTTCTATTTACTATATCTAGTATGGTTCTAGTTATGCACCATACATAGGAGAATTGAGAAAATTGTCACTTAAAGTATCTTCTGTGTTCTATAGTTTACATATAGAGCATTGGTTGAGAAAGGCTGGAAAAAAAATGAATCATAAGGGTTCTTTTAACCTTTTCCTTAAGGTTTCAATTTGCAACAGTGAAACTACATTTATGCCATCCTTCTGAATCTTCTCATTTGCCACAGTTTTATTTAACTGTGGATTTGAACATCATATATTTAAGTTTAGTGATGCCATAACTAGTTTTAGGCACAGGAGCCTTAAGTTTGATGTGCACCTGTCAGGATTGTTCTTTTGAAATTGTAGCTACTGTGAAGCATTTTCTGTTTATTACTCATAACACTTTTTATGTTTGGGAGGATTTACTTACTATTCACTAGTCTTTATGAGTATCCGTCATTCACTTTTGTTTCCAAGCCCTTCTTTTATGAAAAGGCGGCACTAAAATGGGACCTCATTCTCTGAAGAATTACTTTCTCTCTTGCCTCTTACTTTTGTATCTTATTGCTACTGAAATGAAATGAGCCAGCTCTGTGTTCCATCATCCAAGTGTTTCTGGAAAAGGCCAGAAGAATTAGTTCTTGTGCATGCATCCTGCCACGTCAACAATGTTGTATTCAAATTGTGACCCTCGTAGTCATAATGGTTGTGGGGAAAGGCCACATTTCCCCAGATTGAGACTGAGCATACCTGTATAACCTTAATGCAAAATTAAAGGGATTGAACTACTTCCCTTCAGACCGATACTCTAAACAAGACTTAGCATAATAAAAAGTGTTTGCTCCTAATATTCTGTTCTATTTAACTTGATTACCGATTGTGGGACTCTTTTCAAGATAGAAAACTTAGGCTTAAAGAACTCTAATTTCCAAAATTTGCTCTTTTCCTTTCAAACAGCAAGTATTTAGCTTATTATTTGATCCTTAGAAATTCGGTTCCATACATTCATCTCAATAGGTGACAAAGTAAACAGGTAATAAATGAAAAACTGACTTCACCAGAGAATGTCAGTGCTTAATATTAGTAATAAAAATGTATTTGTTTTTATTTCCACTTGAGAAATGCTATATCATATTCTCTAAATTCTAGGAATTGGTTTGTTTTAAATATAGGTTATTTATTGCAGAAACCTTTCATCTTCATTTTTTAAGGGAAAAAAAATAGTTTCTCAGTATGAAAGTTGGGTAGCATGGTAATTTACAGAACAGCGGCAATTTGCTAAATGATTTCCTAGTGGAAGGAAAACGTGACTATGTCTCCCCCAATGCTTCCCACCAGGCTTGCAATAATATTAGACAGGTGATCAGCTGGAGTCCCTCAACTGTAACTATAAAAAGAAAAGGCAGGTCATTATTTTACATTATGGAGGTGAAAGCTATATGGCATTCACTTCTTGTATTTAGAGGCTCAAGATTTTTTTTCTTGTTTCTTTTTTTCCTGACACTAATGCTAGGGATTGGCACAAAGCTAGATTTGGTGCTATGAGTGTTTTTTCCTGCAGAGGAAGTGAATTCGCACTAATGCATCCAGCCATATTTTCTTTCTAAGTCATTTAGTCTCTTCATGTGGCCATGAAACAGAGGAAAGCTAACTGGCCTACCCAGAAATTGAAACCGTAACCTTCATCAGTTTTTTTTCCATGGTTCAATCAGCTGAGCTAACTAGGCAGGTAGCACATTGGAATAAGAAATAGTTTGCTTCGAAAATTACAGACTTTTCCATATGATATCTTGGTGTACCTTTTTATACAAAAATATTTCAGATGATACATCAGGTTAAAAAGAGTATACATGCTTTATGTATTCTATTATTAAAACTATATAAAAACATACGCATATATAGAATTCACAACAGAGAAGTTTCGAATTTTAGATATATTTCCCCTGTACTTCTCAGATGATTTACAATGTTTTACAATTTATTTATTTTAAATGGAAAAATTAAAATGTTATACTTTTTCAATAAAGCTCCCAAAGGGTTTTCAAATATTCCAAAGGCTATATATTCACAAATCTGAGTATATTGAAGAATTATTAAATAATTTGAAAAAGGATCTCTCTTATTGCTGCCAGCTAACAGCAGGCAAAATAGGAACTCTAGGAAACAGTACAGTTCTGTTCTCTATGTAATAATACCAGTGTTAGGAAAAATTTATTTAGGAAATATTTTATAATGAAGAGCTAATTTGAATATTAAATTGTTTTCTTTTCTACCAAAATCCTTAAGGAATTGTATAAAGTCAATATACCAACATTTTAAGTTAATCATCAATACTGATAAAAAGTGGTATGGTGATCAAAACAAAAGATAATTATAGTATTATAATTATTCATAAAATGATTATATTGGAATTGTGACATTTAATTAAGTATAGACAATCTTGATTATACTAAAACTAAAGAAATTTTAAGGAAATAAAAGTAGATACAAGTTCTGAAAAGTTTTTAGACTCTAAGGAGAAAAATTTATCCCGTTTTCACATATTAAAGAGATAAGCATCAAAAAAAAAATGACAACTACTAAGTTTGGATTGGCTTTCCTACATTTTCTTATCCAAATCTTCCAAATTTTGACTTACTGTTTTGTTTGCCCTAGGTCTAAAGCCTCTGTTTCTCTGGGCCAAGTGCTATGAAATAATGGAACTTAGAGGGCATAGGAAAATGCCTGGCCAAAGAAAGTAAATAATAAGCTTAAAAAAAAAATAAACACAATTTTTCTATGAGGTACAAAGGATTAGGTTATATCGTTTACATGTGTTAAAGTTCAAGTTGTAGTTGAGCCCTTTGCCCAGGGGGTGTCTTACATTGTGCCCATTAGGTGAGAGCATAGTGATGTTTAGATTAATTAAAGGAAATGAGAAGGTCCTTTAAAGGTCAGGAGAGGAATCGTGTTGAAATGCAGATGAAGATATCTGTCAACTCTATGAATTACCCTCCTTTTCTCTAACCTTATAATATTTCCAATAAGGAAAAACCAGAGATTTTAGGATGACCCAAACTGCAACCTTGCGTTTTAGCCTCAACTGAATAACTCAGAAAACCCAGCCACTATGGCTATGTTTATTTTCTAGAAGAGACAGCATATTCCACAGAGGAAAATTTAATAGGACAATATGGCACAGCACTCAAGTTATTTTTTATTTCACCTTAAGCACACCTGTCAGTTAAGTGGACACTTAAATTTTATAATTATAATGAATATTTGGCATTCATTTCACTTGACAACTAAAACTCAAATGAAAAATAGGAATCTATTTATGGAAAAACAACCAGTTGCTGTCGTTCCCCTGAGGCCGTGAGAGAATGTGGAGTTGAAATGACTTCCCCTCTTTTTGCACATCTCTCTTCACAGTCTGGCATCATGGTCGATACTCTAACGAGGTGTGACCCAGGGAGAAAGTTCTTCACTTTCATCCACAGCAACTTGCATTTCCACTGGGCTGGCTTCTTCAGCAGGGGCCAAGGCCTGCTCGCTCAGCTTCACAATAACTGGGCACCAGATTGGACAAAGCAGTTAGGCTGCTGCTCTCCCCAACATATATCATGGAAGGCTTTGATCCTCAGAAATATTTACCCTCAGTTGAGTTGTTTTTGTTAGAGTCACTATTTCGTTAATGACCAAATATGTTAAAAACTATCATATATTATTTAATTTTGTACCTGGTAAAATCAATGTATTACTTCTTATAGGTTAATTATTCCTATTTGCAAGATGAAGGAGTGAAGAGCATGTCTCCCCAAAATATGCTGGTCTGGCATATTGACTACTTAAGACACTTGAACAACAGCAGGTCTAATAAAATCTCTCTTGACTTTGCTTCTGCTTCTTAAAAGCATATGAAATTCCTGCATGAAAGATGCCCTTCCTATACTGATAAAAAAAAATCATTCTTATTATCCAGGATGAGAAGTTAGTTCCCAAGAAATCTGCAAAAACAAACCATGTTAGACTAACCCTTGACTTTCTTTTTCTTTCTTTCTTTCTCTCTCTCTCTCTCTCTCTCTCTTTCTTTCTTTTTTTTTTTTTTGAGACAGAGTCTCACTATGTCGCCCTGGGTAGAGTGCTGTGGCATCACAGCTCACAGCAACCTCAGACTCTTGGGTTTAAGTGATTCTCTTGCCTCAGCCTCCCAAGTAGCTGGGACTACAGTTGCTTGCCACAACACCCGGCTATTTTTTAGTTGTAGTTGTCATTGTTGTTTGGCTGGCTCGGGCTGGATTTGAACCCGCCAGCTCTGATGTATGTAGCTGACACCCTGGCCACTGTGCTACAGGTGCCAACAATAACCTTTAACTTACTTTTTTTTTTTTTTTTTTGTTCTGCAACTTATTTTTTTTTATTGTTGAGGATCCATTGAAGGTACAAGAAACCAAGAAACCAGGTTACACTGATTTCTGCAACTTATTTTTATTTTTCCTTAACAATATGTCTACCTCATAAAAGAATACATATAGAGCTTCATTTAATCATCCATCATTTACTTTGTTTGTAAGTTGATTG
>CAUYON010039214.1:0-46298 GCA_963573935.1 Arctocebus calabarensis | reverse complement strand
GGGTGCTGAGAAGAATGTGTATTCAATTTTATTAGGATGAAATGTTCTGTAGATGTCTGTTAAATCCAGTTGTTGAATGGTTAAGTTTAAATCTAAATTTCTTTACTTAGCTTCTTTTTGGAGGATCTATCCAACACTGCTAAAGAAGTATTAAAATCTCCAACTACTATCAAGCTGTAGGAAATCACGTTACTCATGTCTATTAGATTTTTTCTTATAAATTGATGTACAATCTGGTTGGGTGCATAAATATTAATAATTGAAATCTCATCATATTGAGTGGTACCTTTAACAAATATGAAATGTTCATCTATCCTTCTTTACTTTGGTTGGTTTAAAGCCTATTGTATCTGCAAATATGATTGCGACACCTGCTTTTTTCTGTTTTCCATTTGCCTGGAATATAGATGACCATCCTTTCACCTTGAGTCTAAATTTATCTTTTAAGCTAAGGTGAGATTCTTGTATACAGCAGATATCTGGCCTGAGTTTTTGTGTGTAGTCAGCCAACCTATGCCTTTTTAGAGGACAATTTAAACCATTCACGTTAATTGAAAGTAATGATAAATCTTTAGAAAGTCCAGTGGACATTTTTAATCCTTTCCTCACTGTGGAAAATGAAATTTGATAAATAGTTTCTGGATGAGTTTATTTTTGTGGTGGAGGTTTGCACTGGTCATTGTGGAGGATAGGTCTGAGAATATCCTGGAGAGCTGGCTTAGTTATAGCAAATTTCTTCAGCATGTGGATGTCATTGAAGTATTTAATTTCTCTATCATAAATGAAACTCAGTTTAGCTGGATACAAGATCCTGGGTTGAAAGTTCTTTTGTTTTAGGAGATTGAAAGAGGATGACCATTCTCTTCTTGCTTGAAAGGTTTGATCAGAGAGATCTGCAGTTATTCTAATATTCTTCTCCTTGGATTTCTTACATCTGGCTGCTTTCAGAATTTTCTCCTTCATATTAACCTTCGTGAACTTAATTATGATGTGCCTGGAGGATTTCTTATTTGGGTTGGGTCGTGCTGAGGTTCTGAAACTGTCTGCTATCTGAATTTCAGAATCTCTTGGCATGTCTGGAAAGTTCTCTTTCATAATCTCGTAAAGAAGAGACTGTGTGCCTTGTGACACCACTTCATCGTTTTCAGGTATCCCTATAAGGCGAATATTGGTTTGCTTCAAGTTGTCCCTGAGCTGTCTGGAAAGCATCTGTTTTTGCTTTCCAGTTCTCTTCCTCTTTGGAAGTTTGGGAGTGTTCCAAAGCTTTGTCTTCCATGTCAGAAATCCATTCTGCTGCTTGCTCCATTCTGTTACTGAGGGATTTCACTGTATTTCTCAGATCTTTGAGGGCTGCAACTTCTTGTCTCAATGTGTTAAACTCTTTGGTCATTTTGTCTTTGAATTCATTCAGTTCTTGATACATCTTTTGGGTCATCTTTTGGATTACTGCTTGAAATTCTAGTTGCATCTTTTCCTCTATTCTGTTGATCTTATTTGCTTTCCAGACTCTGAATTCAACTTCTGACATCTCAGCCATTTGCTTATGCAAGGGATCTTATGCTGTATCTACCTTGTTCCTTGTGGGAGTTGATCTACTCTGATTATTGATATTGCCAGAGTTTTTCTGTTGATTCCTCCTCATGATTATTTTTCACTGTTGCCTATGACCGTCCTCAGAGTTGGGGAGATGTCTCTCCCAGATCACATCCTGGCAGAATCACTCTGTTGTTATTGGATCTTTGCAGGGAATGACCCTGTGTCTCTAATGATTTTTCAAATCCCGCAGGGTGGAGAGGGTAAATCCTCCTCAGCCTTCTTAGAAGACACTTTAAATTGCTAACTTGGACTAAGCAGAAGCTTTCCCAGGAAAGCACTTGTGGCTGGGATCACTCCTTAAGTGGCTATACACTTACCCAGTGTGCCAAAACCCATCTTACCCTAAGCCCCTGAGGGCTAAGGCTGCAAGGCATCTGAGTCCTGCTTTTAGGCTGCTCAGTTACTAGATTACTCACACTCGCCTGATGTTTGTTCTGTGACCCTGAGGGTGGAGCTTGCCAGGGCGGTTCTCCCACAATGGCTCCACACAGCCCACAACCAAACACTGGTAGCTCCATCTGGCTTGGTGACCCAGTTTGGAACCCCATACAACACTCAAAGACCCCTGCACTCTTGCCCAATTTCTCCCATGTCAGTTCACCAGAGCACCAAGTCCATAAGAAACCCAAATGGCTCACAGGCAAGGTCTTTCCAGCCTGCAGTCCCACTGTTGCCCCACCCACAGCTGCCGACAATATTAGACCGAAGGAACACACGCAACCACTTGCCCAATCTTTGCCACTTTTGCCTTCCTCAGGGTGTCTAGAAGTCTCCTCTGCTCAGGGAGCATCAGAAGCCTCTTTCAAACTTTTGAAAGGTGTGTTCTCTGATGGGAAAGTCCCTCCAGGCAAGCAAAGCAGTCTGTGTGAAGACTCCCAGGCTCCTGTCTAAATAGCACAGGGGACTTTACTGCTATTGCTTCTGTCAAGTGTTAAGGTGACACACCATGTCCGACAGGCCCAAAGGACTCCAGGGCTGGTCCACTCTGTTTTCTGATCTAGACCAGTGTATACCTTTTTTTTTTTTTTTAATAATTTTATTGAATCATAATTGTGTACATTGGCAGTGTATACCTTTTTTAATGTGTCAATGTATTCTGCTTTCTAAGATCTTATTGAATATTTTTGCTTTTTTATTTTTTGAGACAGTCTCATTTTGTCACCCTTGGTAGAGTGCCAACTGGCCATAGCTCATAGCAATCTCAAACTCTTGAGCTCAAGCAATTTTCTTGCCTCAGCCTCCTGAGTAGCTGGAACTACAGGCACCCGCCATGATGCCCGGCTATTTTTAGGGACAAGGTCTCACTCTGGCTCAGGCTGGTGTCAAACCTATAAGCTTAGGAAATCTACCCGCCTTGGCCTCCCAGAGTGTTAGGATTATAGGTATGAGCCACTGCACAGAGACCTGGATTGATATTCATTAATGATATTGGTCTATTTTTTTCTTTTTTATTGAGTCATTTCCTGGTTTGAGGATCAAGGTAGTACTTACTACATAGAGCATGTTAGGGAGTATTTCTTCCTTATCTACTTTTTGGAACAGATTATTCAATATAGGAACTAGTTCCTCTTTGAAGGCTTGGTAGAATTCTGATGTGAAATCATCTTGTCCAAGGCTTTTCTCTTTTGGGAGATGTTGTATAGTTGGTACTATTTCAGTGGTTGATTTAGGTATATTCAAAATTTGTCATTTGTTCTCAAAGCATAAGTGTCATACTTTGAAGAACTTGAAAAAAATAGCACTTAATTTCATATGGAACCAGAAAAAGAAAAAAAACTGAATAGCCAATACAAATTTTAAAAATAAAAACAAATCCAGAGACATACTATTACCAGACTTCAGGTTATACTGTAAGTCTATAGTGATCAAAACAGCATGATAATGGTACAAAAATAGAGACATAGGTCTATGGAATAGAATAGAGAATCTAGAGATGAACCCAGTCACATATTGTCATTTAATTTTTGATAAGCCTAACAAAAGAATACACTGGGGAAAAGAATCCCTCTGGGAGAATTGGTTAGCCACATGTAGAAGACTGCACTTCTCACCATTGACAAATATTAATACTTACTAGATAAAAGATTTAAATTTAAGACACAAAATGATATAAATTCTAGAGGAGATTTTGAGGAAAACACTTGAAAATATTGGCCCAGGAAAACATTTTATGAGGAAGACCTGCCTGGCAATTGCAGCAACACCAAAAATAAATGGGAGGTGGTCAAGCTAAAAAGCTTCTGCACAGCTAAGGGCACTACAACCAAAGCAAACAGATAGCATTTAGAATGGGAGGATATTTTTGCATGTTATGAATCTTGCAAAGTGCTGATAGTAGAATCTACAGAGAACTCAAATTACTCAACAAGAAAACAACAAACAACTCCAATTGTAAGTGGACAAGAGATTTGAACAGAAACTTCTGTGAAGATGGCAGACAAATGGCCAAAAAACAAATGGAAATATTCTCATCATTGTTAATCATCAGAGAAATGCATCTTGAAGAGATATCACCTAAATCCAGTGAGATTATTACACATCATGAAGTCCTAAATCTGCAGATGCTAGTGTGAATATGGAGAGAAAGGAACACTTCTATACTGCTGGTAGGATTGCAAACTAACACAACCCTTACTGAAAGAATTATGGAGAATTGTCAAAGAACTAAAAGTTGACCTTACATTTGATCCTGCAATCCCATTACTAGGTATCTACCCCAAAAATCAAAATCATGTTACCGCAAAGACACTTTCACCAGAATGTCTATTGCAGCTCAATTCATAAATGCCAAGTTGTTTAAAGCAACCCAAATGCCCATAAACCTATGAATGGATTGACAAACTATGGCATATGTATACCATAAAATATTATTTAGCCATAAGAAAAGATGGACACTTAACATCTTATGTTTACCTGGATAGAGTTGAAACATATTCTTAGTAAAGTATCTCAAGAATAGGGAAAAAGCATCCAGTATACTCATATTGGTAATATGAAACCAATATATAAACGATTGCATGCCCACACAAATGATCAAGCACAAATGTAGTCTAGAAGTGGGGAGGAGAGAGGAGAAGAGGGGAGCGGGAGGGTGGTGGGCAACTGGAAGGAGGAGAGGGGGCAATAGTTAGGATGTCAATAATAGGTATGCTAAGTAAAGGTGTTCAGCACACCCTCTAGGTCTAGGGCTCGACCACAATGTGAACTTTACCTTGGAAGTGACAATGTAACTTAAAAATTTGTACCCTGATACTACTTTGAAATTAAAAAATCATAATTTATTCTCACTATTACTTTGAAATAAATCTCTCCAGGGTCAGCTTTGACTTATTCTACTTCAAATCCTATAAATTTGTCTTACAGAATAATAATCAAGAGAAAAAGATGTATAGTCAAATTGTGTGAGCTTATTCTAACATTGCCACATACTATGTAGTGTAACTTTGGACAAGTAACATAATTTCTTAGGGTCTCAGTTTTTTCATCTCTAAAATGAAATTAATATTTGAATCTATCTCACTGGATTATAAACCAGAGTCAAGATTACATTATAATAAACTCAAGTTTTTATTATACATGACAAAATAAAATCAACTATTTTGGCATTCGAAACAACCCAACGTTCATATTCCTGGTCTGCAAAGGTGGGGGCCATGAAACTAACCGTTCAGTCATTCAGGGCTCTAAGTTGCTGATAGCTCTGTCATGTGTACTGGTATTTAGTTTGTGGTTTGGATTCAAAATAAAAGATCAGTCATGAGAAGTTTTTTACACACCATACTCAGAAATAGTTTTCATTAACTCCATGTGTCTTTGCTAAAACTGCCACATGCTTACCTTTAACAACACAACATAGGAGGCTGGAAAATGTTGTTTGCCTTAAATTTAGAAAGTAGGAGCAATGAGATAAGCGATCAGTTTGGTAAATTATTGTGCAATTTCACCCTTGTAAACATCAAATATAGATTTCACCTCTTTTTAAAATATAAAATACAATTACACTCACTCCGTGAGAGATAAACAAAAGTTCAATTCCAATCATTGTACCCAAGATCTGTGTATCTAGCAGAGTTCTTTCCATCATTTCTGGATTGTTTCCTCAGAGTTCGGTCTACCAAAGGGATGTGTTCTCTAGCCTGAAAACACGTTAGCCACAAGAAGTTCTCTCATTTGAAGAGAGGGAAGAATAGAATATATAAAGCAATTATTGACCAAAAGATACTATGCGTGCTGAAGACTTCCTACCTTAGGTATAGAGGTTTCCTTGCTTTTGTTGTGTTGTTTTTCTTTGATCCGATTTTTATAGTTTTTGTCAACACTGGTTCCGTATAACTTTATATGCTTTTAATCTATTTGCTTCTGGTACACATAATTACAATCAAAGTTTTTCTGGAGTTTACGTATCTACTTTATTTATTTGTCTTCTTTCCTCATACCTTTTTTTCTCTCAACTTAATCAAGATTTCTTGAGGCTGCCTTTTGAAAACAGATATAGAAAGGAAATACTGAGTGGTTTGTGTTGCAGTTTGGCTGTCGAGAACAGTATGTGATGAGTTAAAATGTATATAACACATGGAATGATGCATGGGACAAAGTGCTTAATCAGTATTTCCAATTATTAATCTGCTACTTTTTTATATGTATATAACCATGGTCAATACTTCCCATCCAAAGTCTGTATCATTTCCTAAACCTCAGAAAATTCCATAGCTATTTTTGGTTCTTTGTCTACATCTTAATACACAATGCTCTTGTTTGGTTCTTAGATATTTTTGACTTAGTGTTTTCTCTTTGCAGGTGATCAGATATTTTGCATAATGTTAACTACAGTGCTGTAATGATGATTACGAAGAATATAGATTAATCTCTCTCTTCTCTGAACTTAGAACAAATTTCCAGATTATTTGTTAGATATCTCCTACATATGTCCTCAGTAGCTCATTTTTTTTTTAGTAAATAAAAAAATGTACACATTGCATTCCAAAACTTACTCCTTATCTTGTATGGCCCTATTTTAGTCTTGCCATCTTTCTAATTTCTTACAGTAGTAACATCAACATTTTCTCCAGTGCCTTTCTTTACCTCCAGTTTAGAGTTGGCAGATTTATAGAGTCACGTACTTAATTATTCTTACTGCTTTTTATTCCATTCCTTCTGTGACTCTGTTTTATTTATTATCTTTTATTTTGTATAATAAAACAGGATCTAGCAGTGTTTACTCCCTACACTTCCATACTTAGCACTTCATCCTTCAGATTCCCACTACAGCCCTCCTGACCTATTGTTGTCAGGAGGTGATTGATTAATTGATTGATTAATTGTGCTTCTCTTGGTTGTTAGTGTGCTGCTTCTTTTTAAAAGCAATTTTCCTTTAGTCTCCTGCCTACCTGGCATTTTCCTATGCCTTCTCAAACTCAATTTTATAGTAAATAAACTTCCCACATAGTAAGCTGCTTCTTTCAATGATTTTTACTTTCTTATAATTGGCTCCTTGCATTCCAATGAAGCTGTTTCATCTGCAGCCAAATCAAGTAGATGGAGCTCATTGTCACGTGCCTTTCCTTACCTTAAATCCACTCCCCTGTACCACTACCATATCCTATTCCCCAATATGAATAGATCCTCTTGCTCTTGGATGAAATCATCTACTGTTCTAAAGCTTCAACAATTGTATCATTATACCTCTGCCTACTCCTTACCAGTCTAACATCTTGTCCTATTGATCATTTTATGACATTTACTGCAGTCTGTGTTAATTTTCCCTGTACATTCCCTCCTCAGTTAAGTCATGTGTATCATCTACAGCTATATGAAAAATCCATCTGAACCACACACATCGTGGACTAACATTTTATTTCCTCTTCATTTTCATCTTTAGTGACTTCCATCATTCTATTTGAGCAGCCATTTTCTAGGTTAAACTCTCAGCACTGTTATGACCTTTGTTACTTTACAAGGAAATATTATATTACTAGGCTTACACATTTTGCAGAGGTTTTCTTTGTAGTTCTGAGTACTTAGACTTTTTTATACTTAATACTAAATGTGTTTCCATTAATGCTTTATGTTCTATTTTGTCATTTTTACCATTTTTACCCTGTCCTCCACCCCACCCTCTGCTGTCCTTTTTTGCTCCTGTTTCACGTGGTTACCTATTTCTTTACTCTCTTATTACCTATTGATTTGACATAAATGCATCAGAAATAGGACAGTACCAAATTTTATTGGTCAGATTTACTCAGATCTCATCAGCTTCTCTTGAAAAAGATCCAAAAAGCTGGAGGTACAATTTTCTACTTACGGAATTAGTCAATGTTATCCATCACATTTAATTACACAGCACCCAAATTTGTATATTCAATTATACATTTACTTCCTTCATATATTTGAATTTTTGTAATTATTTGTAATCTGTGGTCACATCTTAAAATGATGTGAATATATGTTAAAGCTTATATACCTGAATTTAAAGTTATTATGCAATAGTTTTGGGGTGGATAACATTAATGGTAGCTATTATAGGGATACAATGGAAAATTTAAAATGCATATTTAAACTCACATTGAATAGAATGACAATTTTTCTCAAGCAACAAGCCACATATTCCCAGAATAGGTTATTATAACCACAAGTTAGCACAGATTTCCAATTAAATGTTGAAGACTATGAAAGAAATAGCCCATCACATACGATGTGACATTTTCTCAAAAAACATCACCCGTATCCTTAGCTATCTCCTATTATCTGATGATACAAAATGAGATTTAATTTAAGATTTGAGCTCTGTATTTCAAAAATTTAATTTAAGAAATTTTATCTCGCTCTTCTTTTAAAACCTTTGTATCTCTCATATGTGAATGCTTTCAGTAACTTGGAGAAGAATCTTTTCAGGAGAAAATCAGAGAATATTGAGAACACATCTTAAGATCTATTTCATTTCCTATTTCAAGGTATGAATACAACTTGTGATATGACTGGATCCACAACAGGGGCACTCTGAACACTTTAGGAAAGCCTCCTCTTCATTTCATCACTCCAAGGTTAAGAGTAGATGTATTTAGATCACTGGGAAGAACAAAGTGTCTTATATACATGTATTGTGAGCAATTCTATATTTTGACTTCTCTTTATATTTTGATGTCATTCTAAATATTTAGTTTAGCTCTTTGAGATACACATGTATTCCCTTCTACAATATTTCTAAATTGTAACTCATTTTCAGCCAAATGAGAATTCCTAGGATTAATAATCATATTCAACATTGCAATAACATAGCCTGAAAATGATCATTTCTAGTAAGTCTTGAAACCACTTTTCAAATGTGGGTATTTACTTAAACATAAAAATACTTTCATTATTGAATGATTTCTTCTTCTCCTTGGAAATACAGTTGTAATATATTTTTTATTTTTCTATATAATTTTTATTTTAAATATTTTGTCTAATGAAGACATCATATACTTTGGGTTTATGTTAAGAAAATATAGTCAACATGCCTCTATGTATGTAACTACTTATAAGTCATGTCGTTAGTTTTTCATCTTTTTAAAGTCTTTTTGATCTGTGATAATAGGCTTCACATTTGTTTTATTTGTCTACTATCTCTTTAATTCCAACTATTATCTCTTTCTCTTTCCCCCCTTCTCTCTCTCTCTTGTGTGCGCATATGTTTTCTAAGTATAAAATATAATACCTATTTTCAGGCTGGACACAGGAGCTCATGCCTATAATCCTATCACTCTGGGAGGCTGAGTTGGGAGAATCCACTGAGTTCAGGAGTTCAAGACCAGCTTCAATGACAATGAGACCCCATGTTACCAAAGTAGAAAAATTAGCCAGGTGTAGCATAACCTGACTATTCCCAGCTACTCAGGAGCCTGAGACAGAAGGACCAGCGGAGCCCAAGAGTTTGAGGTTTCTGTGAGCTATGATAGCTCTGCGACTCTCTACCTGAGTGACAAAGTCACACTCTGTCCTGAAAAAAAAAATAGCATATTTTATACCTATTCTCCATTAATCTGTCTATCTAATCTATTTATCTATCTATCTATCTTCAGTGTCACCAGGATTTTTTTTCTCCTATATACCTAGAGGAGTAAATCAATTTCTTTTAAAGGATGTTTTTGTTTTGTTTTTATAAAACTGTGGTAATATAAACTTTCCCATAGAATAAATACATTTTATTCTATACCAACTAAAGATAACAGTAGAATATGTGACATTTAGTTAAAGTCATTTTCTAGATTCTGTGATATAGAGTCTTCGAATCTTAAAACCAGTGTCATGATTTATGTTTCCTTTTTCTTCTTTTTTGGTTTCAAGCTTCAAACTCTTAATCAGTGTACTCTGCTAACTTCTGTTTTCCAAGTTTTATTCTGCACCTCCTTACATTCCACCTCTCGGTACACTCAGTGGAATCAATTTTTCTCTCATCATCAGTCTCTGCACTTACATTTATTCATGTCTGCATTGGGGTTTCTGTCTCAGCCTTGACTGGTTTTCTCACATTTCTCACGTATAAAAATCTTGTCAGTTTTCAAGGCAACGTTTAAGTGCTCTGCCTTCCATGAAGCCTACCTCGATAATTGAGATTAAAATAAATGTCCTACCTTGTCAAACCACAAAAATTGATAACACTAATCCATAGGAACTTGTACCTGCCATTTCAGTTCATCGGCACTCTCACTAGAATATTGACTCTCACTCAGCATTGAAAAAAATATATATATAAGATAACTGAAAATACTTGGGTATGAAGTGAAAGTCATCAAGATTTTGAGTCCGGCTCTCCTGTTCACAATTGAGTTATGAAGAGAATAAAGACATGTGAGGGAAAAGCACAGTGGTTATTTTCCTCCCTGTCTGTTCTTTAAGCTCTAGAATCCTACAGCGCAGTAAGGTCTTCATCCAATGCTCTTTCACTTCAATTGTGCTGTTGGTGGGGAACATTAGAAAGCTGCTTGCAATGCTTCAGAAGCTAATTTATCAATTTATTCTTGTCCCTTCAATTTTGCATGACTGGAAGAGGGAAGGTACATAGAATAGAATAAGCAATGCTGTCCTGGGGAGGAAATAAGCAATAAGGACCTTTGGGTGAAAAAGTAGAAGCTTTTGGTGTTTTTAAAGAGGGTTATTCAGTAATATACAAGGAATAAGTTACGGAATCTGGGAAAAGGAAGGAAGACTGAGTAAGCAGTGGCAAAGGGAGAAAGTTATGATAATTAGATGTGACAAGATGACAATATTGCATTAATTTGGCCATAATTGATGCTCTTAGTTTTTGAAGGAACTCACTTAGCAATGAATGGCAGGCACAGTGCTAGATGTTTTACTTTTTTTTTTTTTCTCCAGAATTGAAAGTTGATAATTCACAATGCTATTACAGTCTTATCTAGGTACACATAAAAATATATTATCATTGGAAGTACCAAAAAAATTGTATTTAAGCTCTGTTGAGGTTGACTAATACTTGACTTAGAGTCTTACTTGACAAAGTAATCTCAGAAAGCTTATATACCATATTATAGAATGATTTTTCTAAACATGAATATGAGTTGTTAAAAGTTTTTCTTAGTAAATAAAAAATCAGGAAACAGTAGGAAATTTCCCATGCAATTAGCTGCAAATGCTTTGTTTTCAATAGATCACACTTCTCTGGATTAGCTCTTCACATTGTCAGTTTGTTTTTGTTGTTGTTGTTTATTTGTTTCATTTTGTTTGTTTGTTTGTTTTTATTTGGACTTCTTTTAAAAAGTAACTAGCCTGGTTAGTTAGAACTGCAGTTTTGTTAAAAACAGATAGCAATGACATAAAAAATGAGTCCCAATATACTTAAAAATTACAAGTAAGCAGGAATACATAGGGTGAACATAAAGTTTCATATAAGTAGATTCTTGCAATATTTTTTCTCTGATGGGCTTATTCATTTAGCATCATGTCCGTAAGGTTTGTGCATGCTATAACATATCTCCAAATTTCTTTTGTCTTTAATGCTGAATAATATTGCATCACATGCTCATATCACACTGTTGTCGACGGACCCTTGAATTCCTTCCATCATTTGCATGTTGTGAATAATACTGCTATGAACATAGGTGTATAAATATGTCTTTGAGACCTTCTTTTAATTCATTTTGAAATAATCCCAGAAATGGAATTGTTAGATGACATGATTAGTTTTAAGGAAAACTATATGCGGTTCTCCACAGTGGCTGCATCATTTTACATTCCCACAAACAGAGCCAATGTTTTGAATTTTGTGACTTCCTCATAAACACTTGGCATAGTCCTGCTTTTTTTGTTTTATTTTGTTTTGCTTTTGGATAGAAGACATCCTCATGTTTGTAGGGTTTGATATCCATTATTCCTACGATTAGTGATGTCGAGCATCTTTTTAGGTGTGTCTCGGCCATTCGTATATCTTCTTCAGAGAAATGACTGTTAAAGTTCCCTGTGCATTTTACAAGCAAGTTCCTTATTATTTGTGCAGTTTATTTATTTATTTATTTTTTGGTGGTTGATAGTTAGTCACATATTATGAATATCTTATCTGATATATTATTTGCACATATTTTCTCCCACTCCATAGCTAGCCTTTTCACTGTGTTCGTTGCTTTTTACCAAACACAGAGTTTTAACTTTGATGCAGTACAATGTATCACGTTTCATTTTTATTACCAGTGCCTATAAGAACCACCTTTAGTCTTTATTGATTTTCTGTATTTTATTTTTTACGTTATTAATTTTTTGTCTCCTCTTTTCTTCTTCCTTGATTTTTATTTATATCCTTTTTCTCCCTTCTTTTGTAGATTATATCTAACTACATCTCAAGTCTTTTGTGAAGTTTCTAATATAAGTGTTTGACATAATCACGTCACACTTACAATGCTTTTGTTATATATGATTGTGACATATAAATAGTATTGCTCAATTCTAATCCTTTCTTATTTCTATTATGATTTTCCCTCAGATTTCTGTTATGATTCCTCTTTTGGTCCATTTATCATTTAATAGCATGTTTTAAATATGTGTATATTTGTACACAAATGTCATATTTGGGACTTATTTCAACTGTTCTATTTGTACCTATGATTTTTATTACTTTTCTATATTTTCGTCTCCTTCCTTGCTTCACTTTTTGTTTTATTTTGTTTACATGTGTCACTATGAAAGTTTTGAGATACACTGTATTATGGTTCATTATTTCACTTTCAAGAAACACTATCTACAACTGCCTTTCTGATTCATCAAGCAAGTTTCTGCTTGCTTGGTTTATCGGTATTGTTGGAAGAGCTTCATTTGTTTCTGTCTGCACAGATTTTAGAATTTTATATTTCTTGATTTTTGTGTATCTCAAAAATTTGATAATGACCCATGCATTTGGTGTATTTATATCTTGAGTTGTAACTTTAGAAAATTTAAAATATAAATGCATATAAATTTTAACTTGTAATGTTAAATCCAACCTTCTTTAATATTCTTCTAAACAATTCAAGGACCTTAGAATGTTTTAATTACATTTTCTCCCCTCCTAAATTATACTACCAGTCCATTGCTTAGTTTTGTTTTACAATTTATTAATAAAAATTTTAACACAATATTTTCTTACACTTACGGTTTTGTCAATTATAGTAGATTTTCCTTTATATAGTGCTAAAATTCAAGACATAACTGTACTTTTGTTTCCTGAAAAGCAGTATTGTTTCTAGATTGCCCTGAAAAGGAGATGCCAACCATTGAGGCCATGTGTTTTGACATAGGTGAGCATATGGAAGAAGATAGAGGTCTTTTATATCCTTGTCCACTTAGAAACATCCTATTTGATGTCCTTTCCCAGAGAGCTGTTAGGCGATGAAAACAGAAGTTCAAGTTCGTCTGAGTTCTGCAAATGTCATAAGAGTAAAAGCTAATTTCAGTGTTCAGTTCATCATATTCCTGTGTTTGAGCTTTCTCAGATTTTTGCCTCTGAAAAATCCTAATTTTCTTGCCGGCTCAACATATTTTGAAGAGGTTGGTTTAGTATGTTTAATTATCTTTATGGAGAGACAATCCACCATCCTGTTGTAAACGGAAGCTTTGTTCATTCTTCTTGTCTTTTTGTTACTGTTCCAAAGCACAAATCTAAGGAAAGGAGGGGGAAGGGGAAGCTTTTTTCCAAATACAATGTTTTTTAATATATTTTTTGGGAGGAGATGTGTAGGGCTTAGTTTTATTAATAAGTAAAATCTACACTTTGTAAAAAATGAAAATGGGACTTTGAATTCCAGTATAAATATCATCACACCACTATAATAACTTGAATAGAATAAATAAAAACATGGCATTATTGTTCTAACGACCGACATATACTGCGCGCTCCCAGAGGCAAGGCTATGTGTGCATGCAGAGGGCAACAGGAGCATAAGATACTAATAGCCTAGACTTCTCCAGATTTGACTTTTAACATTTCTCTTGTGTTTAGGGACTATGTGAAGATATTTTAAATAGGAAGCTCTGCCCATTACAGTACATTAATTAAAAAAAAAAAAACAAATATAAATTTCAATATGTTTTTAATTTTTTAACTCATGCTCTTATATTTCACTCTTTGACTTTAGCAATGCCATTTAACTAAGCTAAATAGGATTTGGTTTACAAATCAGTAAAATGAAAAACACAGTATATAAGACAGACTATTTAAAGAATATATGCTTCTCAAGACCATATAGTTGCCATGGAAATGATTTATTTTGGGGGAAACTAGTTAAGCCAAACTAGAAAATTTAAACGATCGTATAGTTTAAGCTGTTGTATTATTTTGTAATACACATAGTATCTTTTACTTAAGTATCATAAAAGAATACTATGAATTTCCTACTTAAAAATTAACTAGTTTGCCTTAGATATGCAACACTCATTATGTAAATTATTCATCCTGACCTGATCTAGTTTCCCTCCAATGGTATATGTAACTGCTGCACAGTCAATCTTCTTTGTCTTTGCTAAATAAGTGAACTCTAAGATAAGGAATTAAATACATATTGATCTACCCAGCTAGACTACAGAGAAGATCGTTATGTTGCAAACCTGATTCTTACAACTAAATCAAGGTCATGGCCATTTCTCCTAAAATTGTTCCTGATTCTTACCCACAGATTTGTCTTTAATCCAGTAAAGAATTCAAATTGTGGTATATGGACACCATGGAATATTATGCAGCCTTAAAGAAAGATGGAGACTTTACCTCTTTCATGTTTATATGGATGGAACTGGAAAATATCCTTCTTAGCAAAGTATCTCAAGAATGGAAGAAAAAGTATCCAATGTACTCAGCCCTACTATGAAACAGCTTTCATATGAAAGCTATATCCCAATTAGAGCACAGGAATATGGGGAAAAGGGGAGAGGGAGGGGTGAGGGAGGCGGAGGATGGGTGAGGGAGAATAATTGGTGGGACCACACCTACGATGCATCTTAGAAGGGTACAGGTGAAACTTACTAAATATAGAATATAAATGTCTGAACACAATAACTAAGAAAACACCATGAGAGCTATATTAATAAGTTCAATGAAAATATTTCAAATTGTATATAGAACCAACACATTGTACCCCATTATTTCATTAATGTACACAGCTATGATTTAAAAAAAAAAAAAAAAGAATCCTGTTACCTTAAAGAGGTAATATATCTTTTTCTCTGGTTTTGTTTTCTTTACATCTATTTTCTTTTCATTCTTTCCTTTATGATCCATAGACGCCCTGATTTCATAATCAAAATGTTTCAATGCTCTACAAAATGGCTTATTTAAATCCAGATACCCTTTTTTGTCCTCAATGTTCCCTGCAACTCACGGCCATTCCTTATTTCCCTGATAGTATGTGGCCCTTCTGCTTAGCCACTGAAATAGCATTTTTTTTGTTCATGAAGTTTTTTAGTGGCGGCAGCACTGATTTATAAACTGATCGATACTGGGCATGTATCCCAATCTGACTATGCCTTAGTTTCATCATCTATATCATATTAATGTTTGTAATTATATATGCTTTACAGAGTTATTACACGTCTCCTATGAGAGAATAGATGTAAAACTGTAGATGATTGTAGTTATTGCTTTCAAAGTGTATCAGTTGCATGTTGCTAAAAAAGCAAAAATTAAACATTTTATTGTTATAAATGTATGCATATAAGATGATGGTGCAGGATAAATTTTTATCATTTAGATTTGACATATAATAATTTTACACATTTATGGGTTACAATGTGATCTTTTGATACATGTATACACTATTTAATAATCAAGAAATGATAGAACATTTAATATGGAAATTAACATGTATATGGAAATTCACATATGATACTTTGTTACGAACACTACAAATCCTAGGACCCAGGAGAATACCTAACTTGGTAGCAGTCAAGCGATTTTTCCTTATATCCTCCCACCCTCACCACCCTCTTGTAATCACTATTCTATTCTTCCTCCATGAGAACAATATTTGGGATTCACAGGTTAGTGAGATCATATGACATCTATCTTTCTATGCCTGATTATCGCACTTAATGTAATGTCTTCCAAGTTCATCTGTCCTCCCCCAAATGAGAGTTTTTCTCATTTTCTTGTTTATGTCTGAATAGTATCCTGTGGATTCATTGATGGGACTGTAGTTTCTTCGATGTGTGTTCTCAGTACCTTTGTAGAAAGCTGAGGATGAATGGATTTGTTTCTGGGCTCTCTCATGTGCTCCGTTATCCCATGTGTCTGTTACTATGCCGTTAACAAAATACTTACACTGAACAGTTTCTGTCATTATACTGCTATTTGTGTTCCTACAATGCTGTACTATGCATTGAACTTGAGTAAAATGATGCCTAGTGAGGCATAATTTTCAATATGAAATTCCTTATAAAATTATCTGATTTTAATCAAGATATTTTAAACAACCTAGAGGTATGTTTAATATTGAGAAATTTAAATGCATAGCCTTTTCTTCTACAGAGTTATATAATTTAAAGTGTAATATCTGAAAAAAGATATTTGAATTTTTTTTTAATCTAAGTGTTTGGTTTTATAGTATTAAAATTAAGACTATAAGTGATAAAACAATGTTTTCCAGGTCATAAAATAAAGTAGTGACAGAATTGTGTAAGTACAGAATTCTCCCTCTGGTAAGGTTTCTGTTTGTTAAACTTTAAAATGTTTTTTTTTTATTTGATATCTAGTGCTACTTCTCCAGTAGATGACTAGTCTTTTACATAAACGACTACTTGAATTACTACTTTGTGGAAAAAATTGAATTATTTATGATTTTATGTTGATTGTTAAATTTTTCATTATAGAATCTTTGTCTTTTAAAATACCTAGGGAGGAAATGAAGATATTTATTTTATCTAACTCTGTAATTAGGAGAACTAAGTCATCTTCCATTTTCCAATTTGCCAGGTTTTCACATATATCACATGAATAATTGAATAATGAGAATGAGCCAAATCCAGAGTAGTTAATTTTAGTTGGGTGAATTCAGTGCCATCTGGACTTTTGGCATTACTTTTAATTGACCTAGTTCTTTCAGAGGCATTCTAATACCTAATTTATAAAATATTTACTCAAGCCCAAAGCAGAATGAGTAAGTCCACTTGTTATAATACATAATTACCACAGTATTAAAAAAAACAATACAGGAAATAAGTAGCATGTTTAAAAGCTCCATTTCTTTTCAGTATCAAATAATTACATAATAATGTAGCTTGAGTTCTTATTTAGCTTTTTTTATTTCTTTATTTTTATAAATGATTCCTTCTGTGTGACTTATTTGGCAACTTGCATTACAAATAAAAAGCAAGGTTACCTTCATCTTCATAGTCATCACATCCATATCTGGATTCTTCCTTTCCTATAAAATATTGTAGTTAAATTATCATCAGAAGAGTCATTATACCATTTAAATAATGTTTATATGTATTTCAAAATATTAATCGTTCTACAAAATTTAATTTTAATGACCCTTTGGTGTTCATCTTGACATAGTCTTTTTATTCAATTTAATAAAAATTTAAATTCCATCTGCTGCTATATGCTTATGCTAGGAAAATTAAAATATGAGCTCTAATTACAAAAGTTACCATTATGTCTACTAAAGTGTAAAATAATATTCTCCATCCCATTTTGTAGGTGATATGCCAATTTATCTTAGTGGCTAAATTTTAAATTAATAATTTTCACTGGTGCTGCATTAAAATATACCAATAAAAACCTATACATTAAAATTATTTTTATAACCATGATTAGTTCTATTTCCTGTTAAGCACTTATATCTGTCTTCAGCAGATAGGAGATGAATAAATAGCTAATATTTATTCATCTCCTTAATGCAATTTTAACTGTTTGAAGTATTCTTATTTAGAGGAACTCTGTGAGTCTTTGAATTCTTTCCTTATTTTTCACCCTGGGCAATCACCAAGAACTAGTCTAATCTATGAAAGGCATGAGGACTTTTAAAACGTGAGACAAACCAGTGCTCTATGGCAACATATATTGCAAAGAATATTTGTGAGGGGATATTTAGGGATAGGCTGAAAAGTTAGATAAAATACAAATACTCAGGTGTCTTTGAGGAGTGCTTAGTACTCTACAGTGAATACCCATATAAATCAAAAAATATACTGAACAGTTAGTACTGGTACTGATGGTAGGATTTTTATTATTCTTTCTTTTGTGAAAAAAACTTCAGTTGAAGGTGGTTTTTGGTTTGCTTCTTTCCAATACACTTAATTTTTTAATCACAGTGTGATGTCTTTTTCTTTACAAGGTATGTTTGACAATTTCTACTATAACATTTCATTATTAAAAAGAATACTTGCACAGACTCATGAGATCTGAATTAAAGTGAACCTTAATGTAACTATGGTTTTTTGTTGATAATGATATGTCATGTAGGTTTACCATTTGTAAAAATGTGCTGCTCCCATGAGATATTTTGATAAAGAGGGAAGATATATATATATATAGGAATATAGGTATCACTGTGCACTTGCTTCTCAGTTTTGCTTCAAATCTAAAACTTTGCTTTAAAAAATAGAATCTGTTAAAAAACAAAGTAAACAAAAATAACAAAACACTTCTGTATACGCATGTCACCAAAATACTCCCTGCATAGAAATACACTTATAGAGAAATACACATATAAAAATTGTACCTGTAAGTCTCTTTAGGGAGATACTGTGTTGCTATATTTATAGATCTATACATGTATTATATGTATAACTAAAATAAATATTTGGCTGTTGCTTTCCATTTTTCTCTCAACAAATAACATTTTATGTAGAGTTGTGTAATCTTATTTCTCAAAATATATTTTTGTGAAATAGTCTTAAGCTGTTGCCCTGAGTGACATGGTGTCATAGCTCGCAATAACTTCAAACTCTTAGTCTTAAGTGATTCTCTTGCCTCAGCCTCCCAAATAGCTGGGACCACAGACATCCACCACAACACCTGGCTACATATATATATATATGTATATATACATATATATATATTTTTTTAATTGCAGCTGCCATTGTTGTTTAGCTGGCCTGGGCTGGGTTCAACCTGCCAACCAGCGCCCTACCCACTGAGCTACAGGCACCACCTTAAAGCACCATTCTTATAAGGTCTGATGGGTGTTTCTTTGTTCCTCAGTCCCAGTGTCAAGAATGAGTATAAGTACCAAGTTGAGCCACTGATGGAGTGATCACATATACAAAACCGTCTCACGCACATTTATTGCAAACACAAGTACACATCAGAGAGAGAGAGGAGTCAATCTCCAGAGTGCAGAAGACCCAGAAGTTGAGCACATGCTGTGTTTTATATGCTTCCTTGTTGGTCCTGTTTTTCTCCTGTCAGAATTGTTTGTCATTTCTGGCTGTTGGTGTGATTGACAAATTGGAGTCATGTAACAGATGATGTAAGAGGTTACATAACAGGTCAGGTGATATAACAATTTTCTTACTAGGTTTGCATCTTCCTAGAATTCTTTATGAAAACGCCACCCATGCTATATTAATTAGATGGTAATGAGCCCAGGTCAGTTAAAGGTCACTAGAAGCTCCTTACTGTGATCTCACCAAGGAATAGTTTCTGGATGCAAGTGGGTTCCTAGCTACAATTCATTTCCCGCTCTCTGCCCTTAGCCAGTTCCTTGCTACCTGTCTATCTTATGTCAGACCTAACATTCCTAAATGAGCACTATTTCTCCCTCAGATTAGTACAAATATACTTATACTACTTACATTTTCTATGAATTACAAAGAGATGAATTTTCCACCTTATCTTGTTTTCTCACCAACCACTTGTATGTTTTTGTATATTTCAAAACTCCAAAAGACTTTTCAAAATTTTGTTTCTCTTTCTTTATATTCCACAAATTTTAAGCAAATTATATAAGACTTGCAGAAAGGATTTTTAACTCATCATCTTTCACAGAAACCTGTATTAAAATTTAAGAACATTCCCCTTACTATTTAAAATATTGCTAGACTTTTAGTGGGTATTTTTGCATTTAAACACACTATTACATTCTTACTATCCATTATAAAATAAAAGAAAGTAAGTTTAAAATTTTAACATTTTTATAGCAGCTCTCTCTTCTAAGAAAATGCATTAGAAATGTTTCTTTCCTATTTTTCCTCGCTAAGCACAAATAAAAACCTATGCATTACATTGAAAACAAACCAAGAAGACACTACAAGGTCTAGAGAAAACAATAGACAGACTACAGAATTTGAAACCAAGACAGTGTCAGGTAGTGAGTCGCCTGAGTTTTCGTTTGGCCTCATGTATCCCACTGTTGGAACTGAAAGGAACAAGCCAGAAGGCAAAAAGCGGAGCTAAAATCTTCAACAAGACCCCAAGAGATGTGTTCCCACCAATTACCCTCCTCCTAGGGACATGTTAAATTTACTAAGTGTACAGTATAAATGTCAACACAATAACTAAGAAAATGTGATGAAGGCTATGTTAACCAGGAGGATGAAAATATTTCAAATGGTATATAAAACCAGCACATTGTACCCCTTGATTGCATTAGTGTACACAGCTATGATTTAATTTTAAAAAATTACAAAAAAAAAAAAAAACCCACAAAAGAAGGAGAGCCTGGCATAATATAGATATATTTAGATAGTAGTATAGTATATATATATATATATATATATTTAGATAGTCGCCTCTCTTTTCTAGCCAAACACTATAAAAAAGTAATACTGTCTTTATTTTTGCTCACATTAGCAAAAGTTAAGGGAGAATCCCAAACTTGCACCCCTGCCAGACTATACTGTTTGACCCATCCCACAGAGAGGGAATGGTGCCTCAACAGGACAGCTGAGTAAAATCAAGACTTTGGCACTAGCTGTGCAGTAGTAAGCCTCCCTTTTCTTCACAGTATCAGTGGAGACCACATAGGGAGTTAAAATTTCAACTCCCACCCAGCAGTAAACGTGTACTTCTTTCTCTTCCCTTTGATGTGTTATCAAATGACACCAGGTTGATAGCAGACGTTCTACTCCCACACACCAGAAATGAAGCAAGTCTATCACAGAGTCAGTTGAATCCAGAACTAATCTATGATTAGTTCTATTATTAATTAAAGTATCAACTAAAGCCTAGTGCAGAGGTAGAAATATGACCCTCAAGGAACTCTTTTCTCCTTGAGTCTAATCACAGGGTGAGGAGGGAAACTGGACATGAAATGCACCTGGAAATGATGCAGTAATACCCCCAATTCTGCTATTTGATTCGATGAGAGGAAGATAGATAAAACACTTCATTTAAATAAGAACTAGTGCCTTAAAACATAGTTTCCTAAACATACAGGTTTTAATACCCAAAAGGAATACCAAGGGGATACCAAGAAGAAGGGCAATCTCAACTCAAATGAAAATAAAAGCAATGAGCAGATAACAGCCTGAGTTGTTAGGCTGCAGTGAGCTATGATGACATCACAGCATTATCCCCAGGGAGACAGAGTAAGACCCTATTATGAAAAACAAAACAAACAAACACACCTCAGAGAAATATGACCCCACCACATGGACTAAATAAAACGTCATTGACTGACCCTGGAGAGGTGGTGATGTGTGATCTCTTGCACTAAGAATTCAAAGTAGCTGTTTTAAGGATCCTCACCAAATTTCTATGAAACAAAGAGAAAGCATTCAGAAATTCATCAGAGAAATTTCACAAAGAGATTAAAATAACAAAGAAAAATCAAACAAAAACTTTAGAGGAGGAAAAAAAGCAATAGATCAACTGAAAAATCTATTAAAGTATCTCAATAGCAGAATTGATCCAGCAGAAAAAAAGAATCAGCTCAAAGGCAAGCTATTTGAAAATGCACAGTAAGTAAGGATAGAAGAAAAAAGACATTAAAAGGAACAAGCAGTGTTTATACAATCTAGCAATGTAGCTAATAGCTGTAAGAGGGCAAATGTAAAAATGAACAGCCTTAATAAACAGGGAATACAAAAAGAAAGGAGTAGAAACGTTGTTCATACAAATAATAACAGAAAAACTTCTAAACCCAGAGAAAAATGTGAAAATGAAAGCATGGGAAGGCCAGAGATTACTGATTCAATCCAAGTAAGACTACTTCATGGCAGGGAATAAATTTTCAAAGGTAAAAGACTAAGAAGGGCTCCTCAAACCATAAAGAGAAAGGAAGCAAATGACATTTAAAGGAACCCTGATATGGCTGGCAGCGGACTTTTCAGCAGAAACCTTGAAAACCAAGAAGGAGTGGGACAAAATATTTAAAGTCATGAAGAGATAAAACAATTGTCAGCTAAAAATCCTGTACCCAGCAAAGCTGTCCTTCAAACGTGATGGAGAGATGAATGCCTTCCCAGGCAAACAAAATCAGAGGCAATTCATCACTGCCAGCTCTCCTTCACAAAAAATCCTAACAGGAGTTTGTTAGTCTGAAAGAAAATGATGCTAATTGGCAACGAGAAATCACCTGAAGGTAAAAATAAGTGCACAGACAAATTCAACATACTATAATGTTATAATAGTTGTATGTAAATCACGATTGTCTTTAGTATGAAGACTAAAAGACAAATCTTTCAAAAATAATACAGGTGCAAAAATTTTTGAGAGATAGGCCACAGGAATAGGCAAGGGAAAATATCCAAACTATATCAGAAACTCATCCTAATCAATAGCAAAAATAATAATAATAATAATAAATAAATAAATAAATAACTTGAAATATGAGCAGAGGACCTGACTCAGTCTTTCCAAAGAATTCATACAAATGCACAAGAGGTGTATGAAAAAGCATTCAACACCACTGACCATCAGTGGATTGTAAATCAAAATTACAGTGAAATAATGGCTTACAACTTACTAAAATGGCTATCAAAAAGACTGGAGGCAGTAAGTATTGGCAAGAGAACCCTTGTACACTGTTATTGGGAATGAAAATTGGTATAGCTGTCATGGAAAACAGTATGAAGGCTCGTCAGAAAATTACAAATAGAACTAAGATATGATCCAGGAATCCCCCTTCCGAGTATGTTTCTAAAGGAAATGAAATCAGTATGTCAAAGGCATATCTACAACCCCATGTTTATTGTAGCATTATTCACAATTGCCATGATATAGAATCAACTTAATTGCCTATAGAGGGTGAAAGAAAAGAGAATGATATGAACCCATAAAATAGAGAAATATACCATTTGTAGCAACATGTAGAATATTATACTACATAAAATAAGCCACCCAGACAAATATAGCCACTTGTATGTGGAATCTAAAAAGTCAAAAGTATACAAACAGTGAACAGAGATTAGAAATGTGATTATCAGGGTTATAGGGTAAGGGAAACAGATAATATTTTTTTTTATAATTTTATTGAATCATAATTCTGTACATTGGTGCAATCAGAGGGCACGATTCATATACATTCAGAAATGTTTTGATCATACTGTTACAGTATTGATCAAAGAGTACGAACTTTCCAATTATAACATGAACAAGTTCAGGTGTTCTCTTATGCAGTGTGGGTGGTAAAGGATGCAGGAAAAAAAGGAAGAGAGGGAGGGAGGGAGGGAGGGAGGGAAGAAGAAGGAAGGAAGGAAGGAAGGGAGGGAGGGAGGGAGGGAGGGAGAAAGGAAGGAATGAAGGAGGGAAAAGAGGGAGGGAGGGAGGGAGGGAAGAAACAAAGAAAGAAAGAAAGAAATAAGATCAGATACAAAAAGGATGAACATTCTAAACACATCTGTGTAAATAGTGCTGAAGTTCTAACCAGAGCAGTAAGCAAGACCAGTAAGTGAAATGCTATAGACCATAAAAGAAGATAAAGAACTGTCCTTGTTAGCAAATCACATGATTGTCTATAGTAAATCTAAATAATTCTACAAAATACTTTTAGAATAATAAGAGAGTTCAACAGATGTCACAAGATCAAGATAAATGTACAAGAATCATCATACTTACTGGCCATCTATGGATATAAAGACATCATTACTAAAAGTACATTACTTTCCATAGTCATTCAAACTTATAAATAAAGTGCTATACTTAGATGTAAATAAAAAATGCTTATGTCTTAATATACTGAAAACTATAAAATATTGATGGAATAAGTCAAAAGCAAAACAATAGATTTGAAGATTCAGTACAATAGACAACAACTCTCCCCAAACTAATATATATGTTTAATGTATTTCTACCGAACCTCTGCAAAACTTTTCATAGATTTAAACAAAATTACTTCAAAAGGTTTATAGAAAGGCAGTAAAACCAAGAGACCTAAACATTTCTGGAAAAGAAGAATAAAGTAGGAGGGAGCAGTTTACTCACTTTTGAGACTAATTATGTACCTACAGTAATCCACACGGTGTGAGACTGATAGAAAATGGATGCATTTGTAATAAAAATAACTTTGACCTAACTCGTATTCATTACACAAAATTACACTACGTGGGTCACACACTTAAACATGGAATGTGAAACTATAAAACTTTTGAGTAACAATGGGGAAAAAAGTCTTTGAGATTCAAAGCCGGAAAAATAAATCAGATTTGGAAACAAAAATTTAATCCATGCTATAGAAAATCTATCCATTGTACTACATAAACTTAAAAACTTTTGCTCTGTGAAAGATCTTGTTAGGGGATGGAAATCAAATAACATACTGAGAGAACATATTTTCAACCTACACAATCAATAAACAGCAACTATGAATATATGTGTTTATCTATATATACATATTAGCTTTTAAATATGGAAAATAGGCAAAAGCCATCACCATAGACTTCATAGACTAAGATATGAATAAGGAAAATTTCATCACTATCATTAGCCAATAGAAAGATGTAAATTTAAATCAAACATGAAACATCACTAGAAACCTATCAGAATGACATAATCATAATTATAACAAAATAACAACATCACTACATGCTTGTAACAATGAGGGTGAGAAGAAACTGCATTGATCTCCTGTAAAATAGTATAATCACTTTAAAACACGTGCTTAACAATCCACACATTCAACCACCACACCATTCAGCATTTGTGCACCTGGGCATTTATCTCAGAGAAATGAAGACTTATGTTTGCATAAAACCTGTACATGGATTTCATGGCAGTTTTATTTGAAATATTCAAAACTTGGAAACAATCCTAATGTCCTTCAACAGCCAAATGTCAAAACAAATTGTGGTACATTCATACCGTAGAACACTGTACTCAGCAACAAAAATGAACACATTTTTGGTATCAGCAACACCATGGGTGACTGTCTTGGGAGTTATTCTAAGTGGAAAAAAAAGTTAATGCTGAAAGCACCCTTACTGCATATTATTCTATTTATATATCACTTCGATATAAAATTTATAGAAATAGTGAATAGTTAGTGGTTATAAAGAGTGAAGAGGTTGTGTCAGAAGGAAAATACAATTATTAAAATGTACATCATGAAGGGTCTTTGTGGTAACAGCAATGTTGTATCTGAACTGTGGCAATGCCAATAACACTGATGGTAATTTTTAATTATAGTTTTATAAGATGTTACTATTGAGGGGCACTGGTTAAGGATCATATAAATTTTCTCTACTTTATTTTTTATAACACCACATATGTCCACCATTTTCAAACAAATTGTTATCGAGGTCAACATTAATGTAACTTAATTATGAATTGTGCTTAAATATTAATTAATCAACTCAAGGAGTATTTATTGAATTCCTGTTTTATGCTAACAATATTTTTTCTTGACCAGAGCTTTTCTAGGACATCAAGATTATACAAGCGCTATAACAGTGTATAACTGTTATAACATCGAGCGCTTGCCCGATGAAATTCCTCCCCTTCTCTGTCTAGCTTTCCTCTCCCAATTGCACTGACTGTATTGAACAACAGTTCCAGATAGTAAGTCCTCAATAAATATCTTGTTAATGAATTAACTTCTTCGATGATAAAAAGTGGCCCATCTGCCAGGTATTAACTTTCCCGGAGAGCTATTGATCTAAGAGAAAAGAGACAGTCATGGAGACTAAAGCAAGATTTATGGACTTAAACTGCTGCCTGCTTTGAAACCATCAACCACTCTAATGGTCTTTAATAACTGAATTTCCTCTGCAGGAGACCAAGAGCTTTTCTAACCAGGGATTAATTTGGTTATAAACAGATCAATTGAACATTTGGAGTTCCATGTCTAATGTTGTTCCCTGAAATCGTCCTCTTAAATTTTGCATATTTAAATACTGCATTTGACTGTCTTATTAGATATTTATTTCATATAGTCCTTATCTCCTAGATTTGTGTGAGAAAAAAACATTTTATAAACATGAATAACAGTTATTTTTACCGATCTTACATTCCATAATGGACATCAGTTTGGGGCTTAAGACAGTATCTGTGAATATAAATGTCATATTTAGTATGAACTACACATTGACATATTTTAATAAATAAATTATCTTTAGTAACATGAATCTTGCCTTCATTAGCAATGCTATAGGCATTCAATAATAATTTCTTCCTTTAAGGGTTTCACTGTATCTTGTAATATTGTAATATTCTGAGCTTCAGAATATTAACTATTTCAAATATTTGTCTATGTCTCTAAATGATCTTATATAAGCGAAAAGAAAACTTGAACTGATTATAGTGATTTGGAAAAGAGCAGGATTAATTTTGTACATGTATTTTATTTGTTTTTCTCAGTCATTTAAAAATTACTTTTGTCTTTTCCTTTCAAAATTCTTTCTCTTTCATTTGGTTTTGTTTCTTCTTGTTGTTGTGGTTTTTCTTTTTTTTTTCCCCTCTATATTGCTTTTTTTTTTTTTTTTTTTTCCTCAAGCAGATCCTTCCTATACTCCATTCCCACTCCATTCAGGGAAATTCTCTAGATACTTACGTGCATATTGTTTTACTTTTTCTTTTCTATTTTCTCTTGTTATATAGAGTGACTTCACATACTTTTTCAGATTCATCAGTATTTTAGGTTTGTTAGTCCATTTTTTTCCTTTTCAATAGCAATATTGAATTAATAATACAAGCTTCCTGAAATGTTTTTAATGTTTCCTGCATTTAACAAAATCCAATCTTTAACTATCATCACATATCGATTTTTATTATACTCTTTCTTAGCTTGTAATGCAATATTGCATTTGCTCAGTTTTAAAGTTTTAGTTTTTTTTCTATTTTTAAATTTCTTTTCAAGACACAGGACGTGCAATCATAGCTCCTTACAGCCTCCAACTCCTGGCCTCAAGTGAGTAGCCGGTAACATAGCTATGCACCACCATATCCAAGTAATGTTAATAAATTTTAATTGGATATAACTTGTTTATTGACTTAGCATGCTATTTAGTGAGCCAATTTGATTGTTTGCTTTTGTTGTGATTAGTCTTTCTTTCCCTATTAGTTGGATAGATTTTTCTCAAATATAAATGTTTTATACTAGTAAGTATTATGGCAACCTGGTTTTTAAAGAGAACTTTAACAAAACAGGATTATAAATTTTTTTCAGAAATTACTAGATTGTACTCATGAATTTATTCCTTCTATTTGTTTATTTTTCATTATAAGCAGTTCCAGTAAAATGATCAGACATAATATACCATTGCAGAAATCATGCTGTTTTTCCTGTGGAAGAATTTTTTCTTGTATTTAATTGTGTCACCTTTTAATATTGAATCTAAGCTTTTCTATGAATTTATATATGTCTTTATTGCTCTATGGAGTCCTCCATATGCATTAAAGTAAGATGGGCAACTTACAACTTAGTGATCATTCAGAATAACAGATGTCCCCATTGGTTTCCCAATTTCTTCTTTGAGTTTTTGCAACACTGATGAATGATCTTGTCTAAGAATCTGTTTCCTTTCATACCATCTGTGTTTTTCCCACTCTAAGGCTTTTTATTCATGAAAAATATTGCATATTAATTAATTAATTTATTTGTTTTAATTTGAAACATAAAATTGCATAAATTTATCATGTGCAACATTATGTTTTGATGTTTATATACTTTATATAATGGATAAATCTAGCTTATTAAAATAGGCATTATCTCAGTTATCATTTTTGCAGTGAATATACTTAATATCCATTCTCCTAGAATTTTTTCAGAATAAAATATACCATCATCAACTATAGTCATTTGCCATATAATAGACGGCATCAACTTATTTTCTTATCTAACAATAGTTTTATGTCCTTGGAATGACATTTTCCCCAACCCTGGCCCCCAGTAGCCTCACCTTTGAGATCAATGTTTATAGATCCTGTATGTGCATGAAATCACATAGGCACGTGTTGCTCTGTGCCTGGTTCATTTCATTTTACATGATATCCCCAAGGTCTTTGCATGTTCCTGCAAATGACAGTATGTCCATGTCTTAATGACTGAACAGTATTCCATTGTATATGGGTTCCACATTTTCTTTAACCATTCCATTGATGAATATTTGGATTGATCTTATATTTTGGGTATTGTGGAAAATGCTACAGAAAAAGAAAGGAGTACAGAAATTTATTTGAAGTACTGATTTCATTTCCTTTGGTTATAGAGCCAGCTGTGGGATTATTAAATAAAAACAGAAGTTCTATTTCCTATGTTTTGGGGACTTCTAAACTGTTTATTACAAATGGCCTTATAAATTTAAATTCCTACTATTGGTATGCAAAGATCGCCTTTTCTCCACATACTCACCAACATATCTTTGTGATTTTGATTTGCATTTCCTCTACAATTATTGATGTTGAGCAACATTTCATGTACCTGTTGGCCATTTTTATGAACTTTTTTGATAACTGTCTATTCTGAATCTTTGCTCATATTTTATTGGGGTGATCTGTTGCTTTGTTTGCTATGAATTTGTGTGAGTTTCTGATTTATATTGGGTATTAATCATTCATTAAAAGGATGGTTGGCAAATTTTTCTTTCATTCTGTAAGCTGTACCTTCACTCTGTTTATGATTTCCTTTGCTGTGCAGAAGCTTTTTTGTTTGATGTAATCCTATTTGTCTGTTTTTGCTTTTGTTGACTATGCTTTTATTCTCTGCACTCTGACTCAGAGTTCGAACTGTATTATAACACCTATAAATATAATTGCTCATAAACTTCTTTAATCATTCAGCTCCTGCAATTCCTCTTCTAAGAAATGTGAATTAGTGTCAAAGGCCCTTACACTCCTACCACCTAGCAGAGATTTACATTTTCCTTTTCCTAGGTAAACTGTTTAGTTAGAAAGATCAGGATTAATCTATAGTTGGCTTTTTGCTTCTGATTGATTTATGCTAATATTTCTTACATTTTCTCCTCCTTTTGATGGATAAACTCCTAACTTTCTCTATCTTCCTCTTTCTTTCTCTTTCCTCTCTGTTTCTCTCTCAGTTTATGTCTTATCTTTCTACTCGTTCTCTCTACACACTCGCCATTTTTCCAATACACATTGGAATATACACAAACTAACAGATTACCATTAATGTCCATCTTTCAATCAAAATTGGTATTAATCTCTAAAGAAATAGAGGTCATTAGTTTCTGTGTCAAAGCCCCTGGATTCAAACCAATCCTAAGTATATAGACTTGGAGAAATTACTTTTATCAAAGTTCTCTCATTTATCAAAGGGAACCACAAATAGTTTAAAAATTGTAGGTTGATCCCTTTCAAAAACAAGTCTAATTAAATTATTCTCTTAAATTTAATGCTAAGGTAAAAGTTATTTATCTCCATTTTACACAATACTACTTTTTTAATATTTCAGAATTTTACAGGGTTACAAAGGTTTGGGAGACATGTAGTGCTTTTGAACAGTTTAGGTCACAGTGTGCCCATCACCCAGACAGTGTAAGGTGTGAATTTACCCATTCCTTCCCCTCCCCTCACACCTACTTGATTTCCATTGAGTTTTACTTCCACATGTGCCCAAAATTTATTTTTCAAACTAATTTGTAGTTTGAAAAATATGATTACATTCATTAATATGAATACTTTGCCTGTCAAACTTGAATTGCCAATATATTTATATATAAAATTCATTTTAACATTTATAGGAGAAAACTTATCTAACCTATTTATTTCTCTACTAGGAAGATGGGAACCAAATTCCTATAAACCAGTGTCCTTTTCTTGCCGTAAGGTTGACACAGATAGGAAATGTTAAAGAATTTGTAACTGAAATAACAAGTTTGCTCTCTACTAATTTCATTAACTCAAAGGGGCTCAGAGTATCACCACTGTGCACTTCATTGCATTAGCAGGAAACGGTAGCATTTTTCTGAACATTTTCAAGTATGTGCTTTGGGTATCAGTGGAAGTACAATCTTGTATAATGATTAGTGCTTTTTAGTTTAAAGCAAATGGTTAATTACCAATTTTCTCTAGTCAGGGGAATTAAGAAATGCATTGCTCCACTGACCTTGGTGTTCTGTAACCAGGATGTATGCTAACAAGTCAGAAACCCTATTTTCCAAGTGTTTTTTTCATATCAGCTCATGTGAGAACATTTAGTCATTAATTAAATTGGCATGTATGTATTTAGTGAACAACTTCAATGGAGCGTGCATGTGATTCTTAAGAATACAATGGTTATGAAAGGAAGAAATAATCCACGTAGGCCTTAATGTATAGTATTGGAGGCAAATATAAACAAATAATCACACAGACCATGGGCGGTGGCTCAGGCCTGTGATCCGAGCACTTGGGTGGCTCAGGAGGGTGAATTGCCTGAGCTCACGGGTTTAAGACCAGCCTAAGCCAGAGCAAGACCTCATCTCTAAAAATAAGATCTGGGCCTTGTGGTGGGCTTCTGTAGTCCCACCCACTCGGGAAGCTGTAAAGAGAATCGGTTGACCCCAAAAGTTTGAGGTTGTTGTGAGCTGTAACACCAAGGCACTTTACCGAAGGCGACAAAATGAGACTGTCAAAAACAAAAACAAATAATCACACAAATAATTAAGTGTTCAGAAGGGAAAGAACACTCTGTGATGAGTTCATTTAATAAGAAAACCTGAATTATTTGGAGACAGAGATGAAGAGGCAGAATATAGAGCAGGTCCCATTTATCACTAGTATGTTGGAAGTTTGTATAAGATGGTTTATTTTACATAAATCCCAAATAGAAGATGGGAAAGCCAAGAATCTGTTAGATAATAAATTTCAATTTGTAATCCACAGACAAAGTAATATCTGGAGAAGAGAGACATTACCAGTTTATATGTGATACATTTTTTTGTTTGTAAAGTAGTATTTTAACAACTCGAGCTTGATTCTAGGTAAAAAGTTATAATATGAGGAATGAATAATTTATACTTTGTAAAATTAAGTTTATACATTTTTCTAAAGCATCTTTTGTCATAATATACCACAGCCAGGCTCCCTATCACTTGTAGATATAAAAGGCATAAAATTAAGAGCAGGTTAACGAAGCAAATTACTTGAATCTTAAAAACTAGTACCTAACTATACAATATTTTTATTTCTCTCAACTGTGTGGGAAAAAAATTATAAAACATTTTGAAGAGGTTTCTTAAATTTCTAAACTTATTCTAGGAATAATAGATATCTTTTAAATTGAGTTATTATTTTTTTCCATTTTATGATTTTTTTTATTTGTGTTTTTTCTAATTAATTGGCTCAGGTTTATTAATTAGGTTACACTGTATGCATTTGTTAGGCAAATTTTATCTTATACTTGCATCATGAATATGAATAAGAAAAATTTTGATAAGTCTATATAACTTATAATAATATTAAGCAATACTCAAAAAAAAATCTCAAGTAAAATTGTTTTCCTCTTTATTCACCTTAGAAGATCATTAATTTACAGTATGCATGTATATATTTTACAAAACTTTTGCTAATTTTTGTTCAGAGGAGTGGTTTAATTAAAACAAAATAATACATTTCTATATTATAATGTTTCATTTTGTGTTTCTACATCAGCATGATATTTACTTTATACTCTGAATAAAACTCTATCTAGTAAACTGTAGAAAATGATTGAAAACTGTAACATAATGTTATTTTCAGCCATTTTATAGCTCTAAGAATCTAAATATTTCAAGAATTAGAATTGTACATTAGTAGCCATCAACCAGGCCATTCTTTAAAAATTTCTCAATAATTCTAGCTCCATCTTATTTGTTTCGATGATACTTATTATCAAAGGTTATAGCTGCAATGAATTCTTGTTGTTTCACTGAGATGGGTAGTAAATGTTTTTTTTACAATTATGCTAATTGTCTTTTTAGTGTACTCTGGGCTTAACAGCTCATTTAGTATACAACAGTCATTAATCTGTGCTTCTCAGAAATCCTACATGTAAATATTTTATATAAGTCATAATTACAATAGTGTTATTTTTCTCAGTGTTGTATTTGCATAGATACATTCTACTAAATTCCTAACCTTATGCAAAAATACTTCAAAAGTTAAAACAAACAACAAAACCCCCCAAACTTCACTACTGTTAAATTAAAAAATAATAATAAAATAAAACAAGTATGGTATATCAAGGGCTGGAGGAAGAGTAGATTCTCCACCCTGGCAACTGCTTAGCACTTAGCAGCTTTAAAAACACTGACTGCAGAGCTACAGCCATTCACGCCAGTAAGAACATTTTCCCTTTACCAGCCAAATGGAAAGTAACATCATTTATGAGATGTGGAAGCTATATGGCAAGATGCTAAAAAAGTCAATTTTAAATACAACAGCTGCACATAATAGAATTATGGGGAACTAATATTGATTATTAGGGGCATTTCTTAAGATCAGTATGATTTTACAGATGTAATTAGAAGGTTATTGCTACTAAAAATTGGCAAGTCAATTTATGCTTTTCATGTTGAATTTGTTAACAGTAGATTAGTGGTTGGCTAATATATTTCTTTTAACATTCTGTTGTGTCTGCAAATTTTAATGAATATTGATAGAACTAAAGTCATAAGCCAACAAATATGGTAATGTGAAACGTAATGTAATAATAGCCTTTAGGAACTTAGAACAACAGTTTTATTTAGTGCAAATTATCAGCTAATGATAATTCTTTTTAGCAACTGTATCATCTGCTTCTGTTAATGTTTTTATTCTTCTTGTATTTTGGAATTTAATCTAATATCAGAAGTGGCAAATTCTTTATTTTGGAGAAACCAAATTTGTATTTCCATGTGTGCTTTTAAATAAATCATTGTAGTTGATAACATTTTAAATGAACTAAATACATTTATGTATTCACATAGAATTGAAATGCTAATAAAAAAAGAAGCTTCACAGCAATAGGAAAATTATGTGACAAGTATTTAAATGAAATTTGATGATGTGATTCTTATTTTCTAATCTTTTTTATGAGATAGGCAGGGATAAAATTGTAACGAATATTTTAAAATAATGAACATATGTGGACACCCATTGAAAGTCAGAATTTTTCACCGGCAAACATACAACTCTAATAAACTAATAGAGGCTCCTTAGAGCCAAAATAAAGTTTTTCTTTCTTCAAAGTATGTTCTGCCTGGGCTGGTTACAGCCCATTTGTGTGTTCTACAAAACAGTGGTGCCTCTCAAGGTGCTAAGTTACACAAAATAAACTGTAATGATGGTGCCTATTTCATTTAAAGATATCTGAAGGTTATGATGGGAAGAACCTTATATTCTGTGAAGGCTCCAAGTATAGTGCAGCATTTAGTCACTAAAAGGTTATTATTTAATTAAACATAAAACATCTGGATGGAATCCTAGGACACCTGTAAGTAAAATGTTCTCATTACAGAATCATTCCCCACAGTTTGCCTCAATGCAGCGCTTCATTTAGCACTTTTTTATTACCAAATTGAAAGAATACATGATCTGGTTATAACTGAAGCAAATGCTATGTTATCTTCAAGAAGGAAAAATAAAAGCACCATAATGTTGCCATTTATGTACAACCATCAGCTCCTTATCCCCTAAGTTCCCCTGAAATCAAAATACATCAGTCATGACACACTTGATTATAATACTAGAAGCAAGCAAATAAACCAAACAATTACATAATCTTTATTACTTTACACGAAAACATTTATGTTTAGTTCATGTGCTGTTGAGCTTCAAGGGTAGAATTGGATGAGGAATGGGTAAGGATTGTGATTCTCATTGCTGATCAACATCCAAGGCTGATGGCTCAGGCTAACTATTATTATTCAAAGTAGGCCACATGGCCACAGTGACTTTCGAAGTCACTGGTGAATTCAATATCATCCTGTGCTTGGGAATGTCATATGCCAGGCTTTCGTATCCATATCTAATGTCTACTATTCACATTGTAGCTATTCACAGAGTTTATTCCCTTTATTCAAAGTGTTTTACCACAAAGACATTTACACCAGAATGTTTATTGTACCCAACACATATTTGCCAAGTAGTGGAAGCAACTGAAACTCTCATTAACCAATGAATGGGTTAACAAAGTGTGGTATATGGAGGCCATAGAATACTATTCGGCCATAAAAAAGATGGAGATTTTATACCTTTTGTTTACCTGGATGGAATTAAAACACATGCTTCTTAGTAAAGTATCTGAAGAATGGGGGGAAAAAGTATCCAATGTACTCAATACTATTATGAAACAAATATATAAACACACATTCATATGAATTATAAAACACAAATATAGTGTAGCAAGGGGGAGAGGTGAGGAGGAAGAGTTGGAGGGGTTGGGGGAGGACGATTGCTCGAAGGAGGGAGGTCACTGCGATTGCTGGGAGGAGGGAGGTCATTTGGTGGGATCTCACCTAATGGGCAAGGGTATAGTCAAAATAACTAGGAGTAAATTTTAGATGTCTCACCACAAAAAATAAATAAGTGAGGTGAGGGTTATGTTAATCAGTTTGATTTAAGCATTCCACATTGTGTATCAAATCATCACATTGTGTGCCATAAATGTATACAGTTATGGCTTTAATTAAAAATTAATAAAAAACAAAATTTTATTATGTTTATTTCTTAGGATTATTTCAGTACATTTTAGTTGGGTTTTCAACAAACAATTTGTATAAATTATAATGCTGTTCCTGTGTTGCTAACAATAAAAATAAAATAAAATAAATAAAATAAAAATAAATAAAAATAACAATAAAAACCAAGTGTGGCTGAATGTAAGAGAGAGACCTCTTAAGTTATAGCTCAACAGTTGTATTTTCTACACAAAGTAAACTAGTTCGAGCTTCACAATGGAAAGTGTACTATGTTCCCTGTAATGTTTATGTGAATGTACAGAGACAAATCTAGGAAAAGAATTTTAGAGAAAGCGCATGAAATTAAGAAAATAATTTTCTGTAGCTGTTAACAATGTTGGATTTATTTATTTATTTAGTTAATTATTTTTAGTTTGGGGATGCCCCCGAAGGTTTGTTCTTTCCTTTTGGTTGTTGTATGAAAGAGAAAATGGACTGATCGGATGGGTGGCAAAATGTTACTTTCATCTAAGTTATTAGAAAGTGACATGACACTACAAACTTAAATTAACTTAATTTAGTAAAATAAGGGAATAAAAAGCACCTGCTAGCTGAAGAAAGCTCCCTGGAAGGTTGCTCACTGTCTTATTCTCTTCAGAGAAAACACACCCAAAGTGTGTTACATGAGGAACATTTGTATTGAAGGATAATGTTAAATTGGATAGAGGAGTTGTGCTAAGCCACTGTACACTTCTATTTTATTCACAGAAACATATTTTAAAACATTTGAATTGATATATATACATTCACATCTTGTCTCACTATAGTCTTTGAGCCTTTGCGATTAGAAGTCTTCTTATATTCAGCTATTGCTAGCAACATATAAAATAATTACAATAGATAATATATAATAGACAATAAATTTCGTGGAATAGCTGCTTCCATCATCAGTGCTATAAAGAGCTATAAACTGATTTCAAAAAATGGTATAAATTTGTTTTAGACTATTGGTCTGTTGTTTGTCAAATTTGAGGAACAAAATATATGAAGTCATAAATATTTCAGGTTAGAATAGATGGATTTGAATTTGGATATTTATTATTTGTAAAAAGATAAGAAAGATTACAAATACACTCTTACATCATTATTTACCCTGAGTCATGTACTAAGAAACAGTCAGCATTTGGAAATGGTTTATACAGGATGTAAAATACCACTGTTAAATCCATCATCTTGGTTTTTTTTTAAAGTCCAGTTAATTCATTTAGTTTTCATCTTAATCTAGAACTATATACACTTGAGTTAACACATTTTGCACTTTAAACCATTGAAAAAGATATGCCACAATTTTAGAGTCAAGTTATGTTACTCACCTTTAATAAAATCATAAATTTTTTTGAGATTCAAAATACTAAATGTTTGAGTATAGGCCTATAAGTTTTGTAAACCAAGGAACAATTATTATTTTGATTATGGTTTAATAAGTAACTTCTTAGATACATTACATTATTATATAGTCTAGATATATCACCAAGTACTGGGATGTAGATATATTATTACTAATAATTTCTGTTTCAATATTTTAATTTTTATTTACATACACTAGATGTGTGTTTCAGTTAGAAATCAGATTCAGTTAAATTTCTTTTAGAAAGGAATGACATGGAAATTATTGATGGAAACCTAAATTTGAAAAGATAACAAAATATTCTTACTCTCTTCTGTGGAAATATTGTAAAACTCTATTCCCTGTCCCTCTTTATTCTGTATAAATCTTTTCCCTTCTCCACACCTAGGAATGATTTTTTTTCTTTTTTCTTTTTCTTTTTTACATATTTGCCTCTTAAGATTAGTCCTTCCTGGCCATGTGGTATAAAAAATAGGATTACACAGCCTATTGTTCTATCGCCTGCACAGAGGGCTACCTGTGAAGCTCTCGGTACATATCAGGATCTTAATTTTTATTAAATGTAAATTTAAAATTTATTTGTTTTATTTATTCTTTTTTAAATTTCAGATTAATATAAGGGTACTATGATTGGTTACATTGTTTGCATTTGTTGGGTAAAGTCCAAGTTGTAGTTGAGCCCTTCACCCAGGAGGTGTGCTATAGACCCCTACGTTGTGCCCATTAGGTGAGAGCTTACAAAGTCCTCTCCTTCTTTTCTCCTACCCACTTCCTTCTTCCTGAATTTAACTGTATTTTTCTCTCATATGGGCATGTAGTTGTTCATCTACTATTTTCATGTTATTATATGTTTATCTTTCCTTTTTGGGGATACTTAGGAGGATGTTCTCCAAATCCATTCAAGTAAATGCAAAAGATGTAGAGTCTCCATGTTTCTTGGTATGCCAGGGAATACTATTCGGCTATAAACAGATGTTTTATTTATTCTTAAAGCTTTCTCTAGAAGGCCACTCCATTTGGAGATGAACAGTGTGGGTCTTATTCATAGATCTATCCCTTATCAGGCACTGTTTCTGGCACATAACAAGCCTTTTGGATGTGGGATATAAACAAATATGACAGACACATGTGCATCAAAACTTTAATTGACATTTTATTGGGTAAATCATAATTGGGTTAGTAACTTATTCAAGCATATGTTATTCAGCTTAGTAAAGGTTATTGTTTTCTTAGACCACTCTTCAGAAAAAAATATATGAATAGATGATATCAGGTAATCCAGTTCATGATATTTTTTTTCTAAATGTTGTTAGGTTGATTTTACCTCAGTGTAAATGATGAATCCTTTTTTGAAAATTTACAAATCTTTTATACCCATCAGCCATTTCTCTAATTCTGTCAAATCCATTGGTAGTCCTTTGTAATCTTGAGAATTTGCTAATCAAACCTTGTACGGGTTTCAAAATATGTTGTAAATAATTATTATTATAAAAAACAGAAAACAAAAAATCAATTTCTCTTTGGTCATGTTTTTAAAGTTCTTCTGCAGCTTCATCATACCTCTGAGGTTTTATAAGTTCCTACTCTCAAGGGAATAGAGAGAGGAATCATTAGCACAATGAAGATAAATTCACTCTCTTATTTCAATTCTCCTTAAAAATGATGAAATATTACCTTAGATTTTCCTGCTATTTTATTCTTTAGTAACTCTACATTCATATTGTACCTATTATGAAATCTTTTATTATGAATATATCTTCCTTTGGAAAATATATCACTGGAAGCAGTTCACTTGAAGTGCCTTATTTTTTCTCTATGTGACTTGGTTTTAAAGTTTTCTTTCCAGTTAAATCAACTATAAATATTGCTTCTCCTACTCATAGCACATGGCATATTAGTACAAGCAGGAGTCATTGTAATATAGTGACCCCAGCTAACCTACCAAGTGAACTTTTCAAATGAAAACATTCAGATAGATTATGCATTTATCAATAAAAATAAATTTGCTTTTCAGGGAGTTTGGCCGCTGGAAAGTAAATAACCTTGCAGTTGAGAGAAGAAATTTCCTTGGCTCCCCTTTGCCTCTTGCCCCTGAATTCTTCCGCAACATAAGACTTTTGGGACGTCGACCTACCCTTCAGCAAATCACAGAAAACCTTATCAAGAAATATGGGACTCATTTCTTGCTATCTGCTACTCTGGGAGGTATGCTTCTTTGGCAATATTTGTACCTGTGTGTGCTTGTGCATAAAACTGTATAAATCACAAAACGTCACTTAATCCAGAGAGCTGCAGTTTGAATAGTTGTGAATTTATTTACTCACTCAACACATATATTGAGTGATTATTAAATGCCTTATACAGAGTTCAAAATCATGACATACATGAATATTGCTTAGTCTCTTCCCAGAAGCTACTAACAAGCTAAAATCAATATACAGTAAATATAGCAATTGTTTTTATGCTCTGTAAGATAATATGAAAAATTTTGTTTAAAAATATAACCAATATTCAATCACTGGAAGGAGTTATCACTTCTCATAACAGGGAACAGAAAAAAAAGTTAGAGTAAACTTTAAAGATTTATCATTACATTTTCAGTACTTTCTGGTATTTTTGACTAGGGTTGATATATGATATTAAAAAAGTCACAAATGTCTATTGTGATGCATAATATGAAAGATTAATAACATCACTTTCTCGACCAATTTATACATTTGTAAAAATTAAGAAAGTTATTGCTTAATATTGTTAAATATGGGCTTACTATGGTTATTTATGATTTAACATTTTGAACATATGTAAATAATATTTGGGGGATATAATAGGCAATAATAAGCAAATATGAAATTTGGCCAAAATGCAAACATATTCTAGAGTTCTATGTATTAATTTTGTGTATCACTTCAAATAATATCAAACCATTTCATTTAAAAAATGGGTATGATTTTCTGCTGTAGGGAAGAACATTGAATGAAATTAGACAGGAAAACCTTGAAAACCTTGAAGCCACTCCCTTCTTGCTTGTCAGTGTCTGAACAAGCTCACCAAAGCAGTCGGGCTGATTCACACCAGGGACACAGTGTCAGGAATCAACTCACTCCTTGTTTCTGAACATAGAGGATGACTTCCCTTTCCCTTTACTGTCACTCCAGTCTGTCATTAGGTCATGTCATTTTGTTACTCTGGAATATATCCCCCATTAAACTCTTTCCTCACCTCCCTCCAACGTCTCTAGACCAAGTCACCATCATTTTTTCTCCTACAATACTCCTATGGTCTGTCATCCACATAGATCTTCTTAAGTTCTATTGAGTCACATCATATTCACTCTATTGAAACCTGGAATGGGCTACTTAAAATATAATTGAAAGAATTCCTAAGGTGTATAAGGCCCATGTCAAGGATGTGATGCTTGCTTTGATCTCAGGTTTTTTCTCATCTAGCTGTCCTTCATGCACTAATTCCCATGCATAGTAACCTATGCGTTTTTTTCAAATGATATTTTCTCAACAAGGCCTTCCCTGAAACCCTTTGAAAAATAGTGCTCTGTGAATCCATTGCTTCTACTATTTAATGATCTTAATAAGCATTCTTCATAGTATTTAGTGTTATGATATACAAAAATTAATTTATCTACTTCTTTAACATATGTCATTTTATGAATATTTTCTTGAAAATATGGAAATAGTCTGTACTTTTCACCATTTCCCCCCCATGACTATAGTAACCCTTAGTAGATAGTAGATTCTCATTAACTATATGTTAAATGAATAAATATGTGACACTACACATTACTAGCAGACTAAAGTTGTCTGGTCATTAGATAGATATAAGGGTTTATAATAAATAGAAAGATTAATTGAGATATAATGAAGGAAGAATATAAAATGAAAGTAGCAAATGCAGAAAACCAAAATGAATCTATTTCACAAATAAAGATTGAGAATTGAAGAGAATCAGAATCCAAGTAAGAGATGAGCAAACATGGACAGGTTGGAAAAGAAGCAGAACGCTGAACACATTTGGAAAACTAAGTATGCCATGTAAACTTAAGGTATTAAAAGTATAAGCACAAGTGGTTCAGTCAGAAAGAAAAAGCTGGCTGTAACTGGACATGATGTATTTCTCCATGACCTTCTTTCACAAAGGAGTAATAGTATGATAAGCAGATAAAGAGATCAGACGAACCAGCTGCTGAATCCTAATACTCCCCCACCAACAAATTGTTTTGCCAAAGGTGAGACTTTAAAAACTGTCAAGTAACTTCTCTGAAATTTAACTTCTTTTAGTAGAAAAGGGGAGAGTAATGGTCAGTGACGGGCATAAGTAGCTTAGTGTAAAGGTAGAAAGATGTCCTCAGCATATCGTGTGGCATAATTTAAACATGATGCATTTGCAGTAGCATGGATAAACAAAAGTTATAAAACATTTCAGTAATGGTGAAAATATCCGGTGATATCTGTGTTCATTTGGCTTAGTAACCTCAATTATTATTAAAGCAATAAAATCTGAAAGGTGAACCTTAAAGTATTTGTATAACATCTATTAAAAACTCTGGTGATCGGCGGCGCCTGTGGCTCAGTGAGTAGGGCGCCAGTCCCATATGCTGGAAGTGGCGAGTTCAAACCCAGCCCCAACCAAAAACTGCAAAAAAAAAAAAAAAAAAAAACCTCTGGTGATTGTGAATACATATTCATTATCATTACCTCAGAATATTTGAAGTACATTTGAGAATTTGAGAACATAAAATATATTTTACTAGGCAAAAAAAGAGGATACATTGAAAAAAATGGAAGAAAAGAAATCAAAAACATACAAATGGTTCCCATGAATATTTTCTTCCTTAGTACTAAGGAAGTCCTTAGTACTAAGGAAGTCACTATGGTGACTTTTTGTTTTAATTATTTCAATGGTTTGCTATTATGGATACCCACATTTTGGCTCTAAGATTAATTTTTGTTTTATATGATTTTTGTTGTTTGTTTTTTTCTTTTTGTTTGTTTTGTAAACCGTATTTTAAAATGTTATGAGGCTATATCTTCTTTGAGTTAAGTATTTCCAGTGAGAGCAATATGCTCTTTCAAAATTGTTGTTATGAAAAATTTATTAAAAATATTGTTCAAGAATTTTTTTAAAGCATTGCTCATCTCCCAATCTCTGAGTACTCTTGAATTTAAAGTTCATAGTATTTTCATAGTGAAATTATTTTTCTTCTCTAAATGTTTATTTTCCTTCAGGAATCTGTGAAGGTAGTATTATTTGTTGGTGATGTTAATAATTTAGGTAAGATGCATGACATTATTTTAGTAGCTTAAGAATATAAACTATCTTATATTAAATTATATCCTATTAATGCTTTCAAACCACATTATTGTTATATTAATTCCATTAAAATATTTTTGTTGTTGTTAGTAAGGCATTTTACCTTCACAGGTTTGACCCAAATAACCATGAAATTGTATTAATTCATTTTAAAAGAAATGTCAAAATTAGTGGCATTTAACATCAATTAATTCTCCCTCCCTCCCCTCACCAAGTGAGAACAAGGAAAAACTATAATACATACACTGAAGTTGTCATGGAAAGAAGCAAACCCTCGAAACAACAGTTATTGTATAACTCAATGCTTCTTAAGTATCTAAATCTTCAAAGAAATTTGAATATTTTTCAAAACAAGTGGAGTATAAAATACTCACTATCAGTACTAAAGTGATAAAAAGAAAATAAATGAAAAATGGCTTTTCCCCAAGAGTTATCTAGTACATCACAGTATTGACTTAGACATAAAACATTTGATAGCATATTTGAAGTTTTTAATGGAACGTTTTTTGATAGATAAATCCAGTGATTGAATTATCTTCCTATAGGGAAAAATAAATTATAAAAAAACCTTTTCAATATATACGATTTTCCCCATTTATTTCATTTTATAGCTTTCTGACTATTTATCAATACAGTAATTCAGCTTGCTTCTATTTTGGGTAATGATGTCTAAATTCCATCAGTGTTTAAGTATCTAAAATAAGAGAATCAATTTAGACAATCAATCTTGAAAAAGATTGCACTCCTGGGATGTATTGATTTCTAGCTATGGAAGATATTTCATGACTGTTTTGGTAATATATTTTATTATAATACAATATATGACAAATACTAAAGTAAAAGTGTGTTTGTGTACTGAATATAGGAATATGAAAGAAAATGAATGGAGGAAAAGATGACATTAAAATTCTTGGGGGTAGTGTCCTCCAAAGTGTCAGATCTGAGTTCTGTGTCAATTAAAAAGAAAAAAAAAGGAGCAAGGAAAATGAAAAACAAGTTGTTCACTATAATTTTTGTTTAAATATTAATACAATTATTTATGGTGATCTTAAATGCACCCTGATCTTCCTCTCCAGAGATACATACATTCTTTTTTTTTTTTTGCAGTTTTTGGCCAGGGCTGGGTTTGAATCCATCACCTCTGGCATATGGGGCCTGCACCTTACTCCTTTGAGCCACAGGCACCACCCAGAGTTATGTACATTTACACCCATTCATAGCGGCCCTGGAAAGGTGTTCATTCTTCCTCTAATACTCTTTCCCTTCTCAAGTCTGAAGCAGGGAATAGCAGACCAAAGCGTGTGGTCTTTCCTCCCAGGCACAATGTCCCGGGTAAGGGCAAGAGTCCTGCTTCTTCATGCCTGTCCCCTCTCCTCCACTCAGCCTTTCTGTTAACTCACCGAGTCTGCAGGCAGAGTCAGAAACATTCAGGGTTATATAAGCAAAGTATCTTCCGATGTACAGGAAAAGTTCTATTTTTTAATAGAAACCTTTAAAAATAAATAAACTGATGTTTTCCTAGGACCAAATAGACACTGTCTTATTATTTGTTAATTTATAGAAAATGTCAATAGTTTTATTCTGAACAATATAAAACAACTTCTGTATGACTACTATTTTTCTTGCACCATTTTTAATTAACTCTTTAGCAGAGTTATATATTTTTCCTTTCATTTGTAAGACTGTTTTGAAATTTTTTGAAAGTGTTTCTTAAAATAATATATCTTCTGTTTACTATATGGCTATACGGAAGCATTTTTCCAGTATCTAATTTTTGTTGAATACAGAAGATAGTCTCTTCATTGTTCTGATTTTAAAAAATCCATGAATAGTGTCTAAAATAGTATTAACTTACCAGAATAGTTATTAAAAAATAATGTATACTCCCTCTATTACCACATATATAATAATAACTAGCCCCCAAAGTAGTTTATTTACCTCCAAATTTTATGAATTATTATCCATTTACCTCCTTTAAAAAAAGAAGTCAGAACTTAGATAGTAAGAGACAATATAGACAAAAAATGATTAGATTTTTTATCGATTTCCTTGTACCTTTATAGCTATGAAGACTCTGAATGTTCTTATTTAATTGCAGAAATAGTCGATTCTCACTTTTCTCTATGTGAATTATGTTCTGTATAAAGTATACACCATTAGTTATTAATCCTATATTATACACTGCCTTATTTCAAAGTCAATTAACAGCTGTTGTTCTCATTTTCACTTAGTCTCTGCTAAGGAAGTACAAGTGCCTTTACTTCACCTTAAATGTAGCACAATAACTAAGTGAATCCACCATATAAATGGATATTATTTCTTAAAGAAATGTGAATAATCACTTGAAAATGAATAGAATTACTTCCTCTAGTAGAATATATAGTCTCTTTTAAGAAAAAAAAATGGAAAGAAAAGAAATATGTTCCAAAGCTTCCTATTCCAGGAAATTATCAAAATAATTGGCACTGAAGGGGAAAAGAGACAATTATACTTGTATTTCTGATGAACAAATATGTCAATTTCTCTCTCCCTTTCTGTCTCATGTTTCACTAGTAAAGGAAATGAAAAATCTGAAGTTAAAGCATATTGTTAATTAATTATTAATTGTTTACAAGGCAGTTATCTGCCAAAATTATTTAAAAATCATTATTTAAACAATAATAAAAATTTAAAAAGAAGAAAAAGATTTAAATTGATATGCCAGTTTATCTAAATAATGGTGTTCCTGGAAACCAAGGCAAAAGATAAAAACAAAGTTGTGAATCCTGGAAATTTGATTGTATTTTTTCTGATTCTTCTACATAGCACATTGATAAGGTAGATAAATAACCAGTCTTGTTTCTTTTTTGACAAATATCTACTATTACCTGTAACAATGCAAAAGACCTAAGACTTTCCTTAAAAGAACATTCAGGTCACTGATAAGACAGATATTTAACTTGACAATAAATTTTATTGTGGTTTTGAGTCTCATTACTCAAGTGTGGTCCATGGACCAATAGCCTCAGCAACACTTCAGAGCTTGTTAGAAATGCAGAATCTCAGATTCTGTCCCAGATTAATGAATCAGAATCTACATTTTTACAAGTTCTCCAAGTGATTTATATGCATATTAAGTTTGAACGGCACTGTTTAAAGTATCTATATAAATTTAAAGTACACTCAACTGTTCCAGAAATCTAACTTCTGAGAATTAATCTTACATAAATAAAGCAGGAGTTTGTAATTATTAATACCAAAAGTATTCAGAAATACACATTATAACATTTTAAACAGCTCCAAAATTAGAAGGAACTTAATTGTGTTTCACTCAGGATTGTGTTTCACTCATGAACACTTGACCTTTGAAATATTTATTTCCAGTTCTTATTTTTTTTTATGTCCTTATGCTATTATAGGAAAGATTACAGTATCTGTGCAATTTTGTTTAATAAATTCATGTGTTTGCTTACAGGTTACTGTTAATAATCATAAGTTCAGTTGCTTTACTTAAGCAATGCTTTTGAAAATATATTTTTTTGTCAAAGTAGCATAAAGTTAGTGCTATCCTTTCCATGGTATCTTCTGATGACAATTGGTGTTAAGCCTCCAGGCCTTTTTTTAACTGTCTTAATATATTTGGTTCTTTCTCTTGCCAGAAGCTTTTCATTTAAAGTGTTTTATGTCTACTTGTTTCTTAAATATTGTCTTATTTTCTTTCAACAACACTGTCTTAGTAGATTAGTGGGTGGATTTCACCAGGCTGTGTACCCTTAACTTAATTGAGCTCAAGGGGGATGGGATTAAGTAGTGAGAACAAAGTTAACCAGCAAACTGAACATGATTACAAGAGGACAATAAAAATCAGCTTTGGACAAAGAATAATGTGGCTTGTCATTACCAAAGATTGGACAGTTTTGAAGTGAAATGTTACATCAAAAGTAACACCGAAAACTAACTTCATTTAAACCATGTTTGTGATGTTTATTCCAGAAAGAAGGATTTCCACTCACATAGTATTTTTTAATCTGCAAAATCCACACCAAGAAAAACAGGAATTTATAATAAGTGTAATAAAGTTGGACAGCCAGAAGACATCTGCACAAAAGCACATTTGTTTTTTTCCTGGAGGGAGTATGTGTATTATAGGCCAGTAGACTAAGCCAAGGGCAGTGTTAGAAAATAAAATAAAATAGGAATACAGCCAACCAATTAGAATTGAGAATCAGACTCTTTGCATTAAAAAAGTGATGTCGAGAGGGAGGAGCCAAGATGGTGGCCGAGTAACAGCTTCCTTGCAACTGGGCTCGGTCAGACTGGGGAGAGAAGACTTCAGGCATCTCTGGCTGGCGAGATCTGCCCAGAAACATCCCTTTGGGGACACAGGGAGACAGCAAGAGACTTCTGGACCCCCTGAGGAAGGCAAAAGCGGTGGAGATCTGGCAAGTGGTTGCGTGTGTTCATTCGGTCTAATCCTGCCGGCAGCTGTGACTACAGCACCAGTGAGATTGCAAACTGGAAAGGCCTTACCTGTGAGCTGTTTGGGTTTCTTTTGGACCTGGCACTCGGTTGAACTGCCTTG